>JAMZAV010013043.1:0-16961 GCA_024449915.1 Sweltsa coloradensis | reverse complement strand
GTGTACTCGAACGATATCCGGCTTCCCAATCGGCTTAACAAATTGGATGTGGCTGTGGCCTTGACGTCAACCGCTAGCGGTCTGCCGACGTTCCACGGACGCTCCTCGTTCCCCCAAGATTATTTTTGGACTTTCGGCATTCATATCTAAAAAAGTAGTTCGGTAACAACCATTTTGTAAACGCAATTTATTTTCAGTATTTAATTACCTTCAATTTGATATATAATTTATTCATATGTCATTTAAAGTCAGTCTTCTGTAGTGCGTTTAATGTCGGAAAGTGTAGATTTTTGTATACCTGCAATGTTAAAAGAAGCAAATTTCGTGATTTTTAAATCAAAATTTCTAAAAAAGTAAGTCGGTAACCCCCGTTCTGCGAGTTGTATTATCAAAAAGCACACTTTGAAGAGTCTATATTATGAATTCCAGCAAAATGCCATATCATGCATGTTTCACTTGGATCGACTTTAAGTTCGGGGTTTAGTGATAGAGGCGTGAATTTTGGATCATTTACTCAGAAAAACGTGCTTAGTAATTTGCCAGGTGGTCCCAATCGATTTTTGCCCCCGTTCAGGGGTGACCATGGTGCAAAGTTAGGGGTTGACATTATTTTCAAATGGACTAGGGGTGAGCCTAATAGAAGTAAAAGTGTGGTATTTAAACATTTTGTTTAAGTATTTATTCAATTTAATTATTTAAATCTAAAAAATGTTTTATTTTTAACAGGGGTGTCCAGAATTGTTATTTCGAAAATTCGTTCAAAATGCTAGTACCCAAGTAGGCCTATAGCTTGTGATGATTCATCTTTCGGGGATAAGTGATAGAAGTGTGAATTTTGGATCATTTACTCAGAAAAATGCAATGAGTCATTTGCCCGTGGGTCCGCATCGAAAAATGTTCCCGTTCAGGGGTGACCATGGTGCAAAGTTAGGGGTAGACATTATTTTCAAATAGACTAGGGGTGAGCCTTATAGAAGTAAAAGGGTGGTATTTAAACATTTTGGTTAAATATTAATTCAATTTAATTATTTAAATCTAAAAAATTTATTATTTTTAACAGGGGTGTCCAAAATTGTTACATTTGCCCTTATTTCTAAAATACGTTCAAAATGCTAGGAAGCATAGCTTGTGATGACTCATTTGAAAGGAATTTAAACACTGAACACGAATTTCATACATAATCAAAAGTCAAGGTCACCGGGGTCAATCAGGGTCACGACCTTTGAAATTTATTTATTATTTTGTTGTCCAATCACCATGAACAGACCATATAAAAGTGTTTATGTAGATACTTTTTACCTTAATCGTTCATCCAGGATAATATATGTACATAAAAAGATCAATTCTATATTCAGGGTTGTACAAAATTACTTTCTGGGTCGTGAGTTTTCCAATATACTGTTAATTGCGCCACCATAGGTTGTGACCACTCATTTTGAAGCTAATCATAAGTTGGTCACGGTAATGCTTTTCACTTACGTGTAGAAATTAATTAATAATATTAACTGAAAGTACGGCGTTGGGCAAGGGAGGGGTAACAATACACATAATCATATGGTTTCAGTAGTTTTTTAAACCACCTAAACTCTATCCATTCTGACATTCTATTCACCATGGATATTGAAGTAGACAGAACACTTGCCTTTCCTTGATGCCTTGATAATTAGGAAACCTGATGGATGTTTGGGCCACACTGTGTACAGAAAGCCAACTCATACCAATAGGTATTTGCAGGCCTCTTCACATCATCATCCTTCGCAACTTCGATCAATAGCATTTACTTTGGCTACACGTTCTCGAAGAATAACTGACGAAGAACATTTAGACGAAGAAGGCAAGATTCTACGTGAGACGTTGCTTAGTAACGGGTTTCCTAACCGGTTGTTCCACAAGGCTTGGAAAAGAAAAACCAGAGCAGAAGAAACTCAAGTCGATCCAGTAGACAAACCAAGAGCCACTTCATATTTGACATATGTTCGAGGGACCACCGACCGAATTGGCAAACTACTGGTTAATGAAAACATCAAGACGGTCTTTTCGACAGACAGAACTTAGGCGAAATGATTGGTAGCCACAAAGACAAGATTCATTTGGAGGGTTGGGGCGTCTACGAGATTCCGTGTGGAGACTGTTCGAAGACATATGTTGGACAAACTGGTCGAAATATTTCGATGCGCCTACAGGAACACAAGCTCGCCGTCAACAAGATGGAAACAACATCTGCTTTGGCACAACATGTCAAGAAGGAGGGTCATTCCATTGATTTTGACGGAATGAGGCCTCTTGCCATGGTAAGCCATCTATCTAGTCGAATCGTCAGAGAGGGCAGTGGAAATTGAGAAGCGCCCACTCAATCTTAACAAACGAGACAATGGCAAACGTTTGGCTCAATCGTGGAAGCCTGTTTTGGTTGAGAGGCTGGTCAAAGAGAGCGGTACAACGACTGATCGAGTGTCTGCTGCTCTAGACGAACGTGGGACGGTCCGGGCGGAGCCAGCCATCTTGTCTAGAAATGAGGAATCCAGCAGTAACTAGAAGTCATACTGCTGCTCTTGAAAATTATGAGACTGAGCCGCCTGTGGTACCAAGAAACGAAGATAGAGATAGGCCTGCTAGAATGGTCACAAGAAATCACATTCACAATGCAACCAAGTGACTTGGATTTAGGGTCACTGCAATTGGAGCTTCATAATTTTCTGTTTGCAAGGTAGTGTTTTTTTGTTTCTTCTATTTGTTTAATTTTATAATGCTGTTGTTGTTTTATTGAATTTGTTTTACCCTTCCCTTGAAAATGGAAACCTAGTTTTCCGAAACGTCGGGATTAAAAGTTATTTTCTATAATACTGTGCGTGATTATTTACCGTAAAGATACTTAAAACATTAACCATGGATCACGAAAGCTTAAGACAAAACATATATATATGATAAAAACAAGGATCTTGGGTAAAACCGCGTCGAAAATAAGATGAACCAGGGCAGAACCTGGGCGTCCACCGACGTTTCGTCTGTACTACGTCAGACATTTTCAAGGTTGACTGTGACTCTACGGAGGTTGGAGTCACAGTGGTTGGCAAGCACGCAGCGCCCGCCTTATATAGCCTCGGCTAAAGGTGCGGGGCGGCGAGGTTATATAGAAAATAGGTGCGGGGCGGCGAGGTCATATCGTGAAAAGGTGCGGGGCGGCGATGTCATATCGAAAAAATATATACGGATGGTGGCAATTGAGAAACAAAATAGCACAGCTTACTGTAGTGAAACCTTTTTAGTCCGGCTTCTTGTCATAGGGCGTACACATGTCAAATCAACTTTTCAACCTACACAACACCCTTTGTAGAGAATTGCATCCTATCTTACTCGATAAAATAGACAACTTGACAATGTGTCGAGCTTTGAACAATGCTGATGTGGCTAGAACTCGTCAAAAGAACAAGTTTGATAGGCTACAAAACAATGCTTCTTGGCGTAGGCCTACCGTCTCAACCAACTACAAACTAAACCCAGACAAGGTTGTTGCGAATTTTTCTTCCGTACAGCTTAACGAAGCTAGCAAGAATGTTTTAAGTAAAGGTTTTAACTTCGCTGTTGCTCCAAAGAAGCTACCTGTGGAAAGAATTATTTGTGGCGTAGAAACTGCAATTATGGGTTTACCTGATGCACTAGCTGAACAGATAAGACAAGATACCTCATCCATTCTTAGAAAATCCAAGCCTCCAGCCCGCAACATCACGAAAGAAGAGTTTCAAGCTTTAAACCAACTTAAAAATAACCCAAACATCACAATACTTCCTGCAGATAAAGGTAATGCTACCGTAGTTATGGACACTATTGACTATAGGGAGAAAATGTCTAGGATTTTAGAAGATCCTACATACGTACTAACTGAGCAAAACCCAACAGTTTATTTAGAAAAGAAGACCAAGTCTCTAATTGTTGCGTCCCCTATTGACAAACAAACTCAGAAGTATCTCATTCCTAGAGAGAAGTCATCTCGTATCCCTCGTCTGTATGGACTTCCAAAGATCCACAAAGCAAACTTACCATTAAGACCGATTGTCAGTGCAGTAGGATCACCTACACAGGCTCTGGCAAAACATCTCGCTAATGTTTGCAGCCCTTTTCTGAAGATGCAAATCTTACGTGAAAAACTCTGCACATTTCATAAGTCTTCTGGATAACATCAGGCTAGACCCAGGCGATATATTGGTGAGTTTTGACGTTGTTTCTCTCTTCACTAAGGTACCAGTAGATGAAGCTATGAAAATAATCTCAGAAAAATACCCTGTCGCAAAGCATGTCGTCACTTTGTCGCAGCATTGTATGTCATCTACATACTTTGTTTATGAAGGACAATTCTATAAACAAGTCATAGGCGCACCGATGGGTTCACCATTATCACCAGTGGTAGCAAATTTGTATATGGAAGGTTTCGAGACCAGAGCACTCGAATCGTCCCATTACAAACCTCGAGTTTTGTTGAGATACATTGACGACTATTTTGTAATTTGGCAACATGGGCAAGAAGAGCTACCGAGTTTTTTAAACCACCTAAACTCTATCCATTCTGACATTCAATTCACCATGGAAGTTGAAGTAGACGGAAAACTGCCTTTCCTTGATGCCTTGATAATAAGGAACCTGATGGACGTTTGGGCCACACTGTGTACAGAAAGCCGACTCATACCAATAGGTATTTGCAGGCCTCTTCACATCATCATCCTTCGCAACTTCGATCAATAGCATTTACTTTGGCTACACGTTCTCGAAGAATAACTGACGAAGAACATTTAGACGAAGAAGGCAAGATTCTACGTGAGGCACTGCTCAGTAACGGGTTTCCTAACCGGTTGTTCCACAAGGCTTGGAAAAGAAGAACCAGAGCAGAAGAAACTCAAGTCGATCCAGTAGACAAACCAGAGCCACTGCATATTTGCCATATGTTCGAGGGACCACCAACCAAATTGGCAAACTACTGGCTATTGAAAACATCAAGACGTTTTTTTCGACAGATAGAACCTTAGGCGAAATGATTGGTAGCCACAAAGACAAAGATTCATTTGGAGGGTTGGGGCGTCTACGAGATTCCGTGTGGAGACTGTTCGAAGACATATGTTGGACAAACTGGTCGAAATATGTCGATGCGTCTACAGGAACACAAACTCGCCGTCAACAAGATGGAAACAACATCTGCTTTGGCACAACATGTCAAGAAGGAGGGTCATTCCATTGATTTTGACGGAATGAGGCCTCTTGCCATGGCAAGCCATCTATCTAGTCGAATCGTCAGAGAGGCAGTGGAAATTGAGAAGCGCCCACTCAATCTTAACAAACGAGACGATGGCAAGCGTTTGGCTCAATCGTGGAAGCCTGCTTTGATTGAGAGGTTAGTCAAAGAAAGCGGTATAGCGGCTGATAGAGTGCCTGCAGTTCTAGACGAACGTGGGACGGTCCGGACGGACCCAACCATCTTGTCTAGAAATTTGGAATCCAGCAGAATGACTAGAAGTCATACTGCAGCTCTTGAAAAGTATGAGACTGAGCCGCCTGTGGTACCAAGACATGAAGACAGCGATAGGCCTGCTAGAATGGTCACAAGAAGTCACACTCACAATGCAACCAAGTGATTTGATTTTAGGTTCACTGCAATTGGATCTTTGTAATTTTCTATGTTTGCAAGGTATTGTGTTTTTTGTTTCTATTTGTTTATTTTTATAATGCTGTTGTTGTTTTATTGAACTTTTGTTTTACCCTTCCCTTGAAAATGGAAACCATAGATACTAGTATAACCTCCCCCTTAGATGTGCCACTCTCTATGGGCGAAATAAAGAACTCTTTGGAGGCCATTTTGAATCAGAGCAACGCCTAGCGGCTGGCCTGAGAACTAATTGAGGATAGGCGGTATATGCAGTGACCTACTATTTCTACTTTGGTAAATGCAGTCACCTACTATTTCTACTTTTGCGAAGTTGATTGTGAATCTTCTGCCAGCAATCTTTGACGATCTTGCTTCTTTTCTTGCTTGCTACGATCGGCAGAGGTGTTGTGGTTATAGACTAGGAGGCTAGGCCTAGCCTAGGCCTACGACGGGCTCGGCCGCAAAATGAATTTACACAGCGCATATACCTAACAATTACTCGTCCTTAGCCCTTTCTCACCTTTTGTGGTCACTAAAATCATTTTCTATATTAGTTGGGCTGAAGGCCTACATTGCAACGTTTAAAACCAAATATATTATGTCTTGAAACTTAAACTTTCAAATGAAGTTGTGCGCGCCATGTGACTTTCACGTGCGTTTCTAAGACTTTTGTTTTGTCAATATTTGAACTTGACTAATCGACCAGTCGACAATAAGTCGATAGGTCGTGAAAAAAAGCGACGATGACACTCTGGTGCGGGCCTGAGAACTTGACTAGACTCCAAACAGTTGAAGGCACACTGCCACACGATTTACCATTGCACTTTCAGCACCCTGATGGAAACATAGTTTTTCTGAAACGTTGGGATTAAAAGTTATTTTCTATAAAACTGTGCGTGATTATTTACCGTAAAGATACTTAAAACATTAACCATGGATCACGAAAGCTTAAGACAAAACATATATATGAAGTAACCTTGCTGATGATGACAACATGCTTGCAGAATTTACTTCTTGCGTGGCCCTACCACAGGTTTGGTTATGTGTTGTGAGTTTTGTTTGCATGTAGTTAGCTGATTTTTAGTGGCCACCATCCGCCTGATGAGTCCCAGAAGGACGAAACGCGTCGTGGATTAAAGTAACAACTTTAAATTAGCTGCAGTTGTCATCAGCAGGTTAAAAGTTTTGTCGCCCCAGCCCTTCAGGCTAGGCTCTATGCTTCTCTATGCTTTCCCAACCTGTCAACCCTTCTCCAATCTAAACCATATATATATATATATATATATATATGAATATTAGGTTTTTAAGCATAAGCCCGCTTTAAGGACATAGTAGTTATTGATTCATAGCAGTTGTCGAAAAAGTTTGCCCCGACTGGGGTTCGAACCCAGAACCTCCGGCTTAACGTGCCATAGCTTTACCCAATTAAGCTACCGGGACCACAGAACAAACCTTTACTAAACTGCTATTTGTTGTGATTGTTGACTTCAATGACATAATCCAACAGAAGACTGCTATGTCGCTGTCAAATCTGAAAGATCGCATGGATAAATCCAATCACGTCTCATCTCCCATGAGTTGGGTAGTATGAATATTAGTTTTTTTTTTTTTTTCCAACTGCTATGAATCAATAACTATGTCCTTAAAGCGGGCTTATGCTTAAAAACCTAATATTCATACTACCCAACTCATGGGAGATGAGACGTGATTGGATTTCCCCCCCCCATTTTTCCCAACTGCCCCCCCACAAAAAAATTATTACTTTTTGGTCATTTGTTTGGATTTTATCTGATAGTGATATTTAGCCACCTAAAAACACCTTCCAAAGTAATTCACCCCTCCCCCACTGTCTCCTAAGCCCCCCTTTCCTTCCCCCTCCCCCCCCCCATTTTTGGATGAAATTCTAAAAAAATGAAATTAACTATTTTAGGTATTTAGTCAAGCCTTTTAGGTAATTTGATTGGTTCTCATCCGATCTTGACATTTTGCTCCCCCCTCTCCCCCCCCCCCCTTGGCCACTATTCCCCAAAATAATTTCCCCAAAAAAATTTTTCTAAAAAAATCCCCACAATTTTTAATATTCTAAAAAACACACAATATATTAAAAAATTCATTCTCCTCAAAAGTCATTGTTTCACATGCCATCCACTATTGACAAAGAAACACCCCCTGACGCCCGTCTGGTAGATGTGGTAGTATGGCAAGTGGTTAAGAGTATATACTAGGAAAACACTTAAGTCCCGCCGCGTGTTGGATGAGCGTAATTGGTGCATTGAGTTGCCAAGTGTTATGCGGATTTTCTGTTGTTCTGTGAAAAAATCATTACTTAGTTGAAGATTTTTTTAAAAATTTATTTAAATTATATAAAAATAAATTTGAATTTTTAATTTTTTAATTAATCATATTTTTAAAAAAGAAAAAAATTGTAAAATTTTGATTTTCAAAAGAAATAATTATTCGATTGTGCTCAAATTTCACACGAATATATTAATAATTCATAAAATTAAGGTTCTGTGAAAAAATCATTACAATCGGATAAAGCATGTAGGCCTAGGTGTTATAAGTCAAAGATTTGTTTTAAAAAAAGAAAAAATAACCCGTAAAATTTGGATTTTCATGAGAAATAATTTTTTGATTGCGTTCAAATTTCACACGAATACCTAAATTCATAAAATTAAGGTTCTGTGAAAAAATCATTAAAATCGGACAAAGCATGTAGGTGTTATAAGTCGAAGAAATTTAAAAAAATAAAAAAAAATCGTAAAATTGCGATTTTCATGAGAAATAATTTTCCGATTGCGCTCAAAAACGTGGCAGTTCTAAGTTCAGAGATTTCGAAGGTCTCTATAAAATTTCATCGCAATCGGAGTATCGGTTTAGCCGGAATCGTGTTAACAGACAGACAAAAATACAAAAAAAAAGAATGAAAAAAAAAACATTCCGGATTTTTTTCTCCAGTGTAGTGAAATGGAATCTTCGCTTCGCTCGCTACGCTTATTCAATTATGAATTTCAGCCAAATTTCACTGTGAGCAAGTTTCAACGGATCGACTTTAAGTGTTTTTAAAAATCTTATCTTTCAAGTTTGGCCCTATAATTGGATGAGCGTAGCGAAGATTCCATTTCATTACACTGGAGAAAAAAATCCGGAATGTTTTTTTTTCTTTTTTTCCTTTTTTTTTTTTTGTATTTTTGTCTGTTTGTTAGCACGATTCCGGCTAAACCGATACTCCGATTGCGATGAAATTTTATGGAGGTCTTCGAAATCTCTGAACTTAGAACTGCCACGTTTTTGAGCTTAATCGAAAAAAAATTCTCATGAAAATCGCAATTTTACGATTTTTTTCGATTTTTTTAAAATTTCTTCGACTTACAACACCTGCATGCTTTGTCCGATTGTAATGATTTTTTCACAGAACCTTAATTTTATGAATTGATATATTCGTGTAAAATTTGAGCGTTATCAAAAATATTTTTTACGAAAATCGCAATTTTACGACTTTTTTCAATTTTTTAAATTTCTCCAGCTTATAACACCTACATGCTTTATCCGATTGTAATCATTTTTTTACAGAACCTTAATTTTATGAATTAATATATTCGTGGAAAATTTGTGCGCAATCGAATAATTATTTCTTATGAAAATTTCAATATTACGATTTTTTCCTTTTTTAAAATTACGATTAATTTAAAAAAATTAAAATTAAGTTAATTTTTTATTAAATTAAATTAAATTTTTTATTAAAATTTATTTAATT
Organism: Sweltsa coloradensis; assembly: GCA_024449915.1. Lineage (NCBI taxonomy): Eukaryota > Metazoa > Arthropoda > Insecta > Plecoptera > Chloroperlidae > Sweltsa > Sweltsa coloradensis. The sequence goes on along the minus strand of JAMZAV010013043.1, from coordinate 7,572 downwards.
TTAAAAATATCTTCAACTAAGTAATTATTTTTTTACAGAACAACAGTAAATCCGCATAACACATGGCAGCTCAATGCACCAATTACGCTCATCCAACAACGCGGCGGGACTTAAGCGTTTTCCTTGTGTTAAAAAACATAGGACTAGGCCCTCAACATTGTTCAAAATGTTTTGTTGTAAGAATGAAACTTTAGTCTATTCATTCATTGCATTGTAAATAACTAGGAAAACGCTTAAGTCCCGCCGCGTTGTTGGATGAGCGTAATTGGTGCACTAAGTTGCCATGTGTTACGCGGATTTTTACTGTTGTTCTGTGAAAAAATCATTAATTAGTCGAAGATTTTTTTTAAATAAATGAAATTAAATAAAAAATTAACTTTATTTTTTTAATTAATCGTAATTTTTAAAAAGAAAAAAATCGCAAAAATGAAATTTTCATAAGAAATAGTTATTCGATTGCGCTCAAATTTCACACGAATATCTTAATTCATAAAATAAAGGTTCTGTGAAAAAATCATTACAATCGGATAAAGCATGTAGGAGTTATAAGTCGAAGAAATGTTTTAAAATTCGAAAAAAATCGTAAAATTGCGTTTTTTATGAGAAAAAATTTCCCGATTGCGCTCAAAAACGTGGCAGTTCTAAGTTCAGAGATTTCGAAGGCCTCCATAAAATTTCATCACAATCGGAGTATCGGTTTAGCCGGAATCGTGTTAACAGACACACAAAATACAAAAAGAAAGAAAAAAAAAAAAAAAAAAACATTCCGGATTTTTTTTTCCAGTGTAGTGAAATGGAATCTTCGCTTCGCTCGCTACGCTCATCCAAAAATGTTTATGGTACATTTTTATTTAATTTAATTTTTAATTTTTTCTTGAAATGATTCCGAAAAATTGGGGGTCGTGTTATATTCAAGATCGTGCTATATTCGGTCCAATACGTACGCACCTATGTACTTGACACTTGTGGGTAGATGTACGACCCTCGATCAGTAGTAAAACAAGGGCTGGGTGAAGTAGATACTACAACTAGACCCCTCGGTTTACTTATGGTTGATGGTGTCCCTGTTGTCACAAATAAACAAATTTTAAATACATTTCACACGGAATTATAAATTCATTGCGTTGTTCTTATGGAAAATGAATGGGACCACTCAAAATTCAACGTGAAAACGGCCAAGTGGTGATTGTGAAAACAAAGTTTGACTATATGTAGTTCAAAAATTAGTTTGGTTTATGGACTTATGGCAGGTTAAATTATAACAACACATAATTTATACAATATATAATATAAGTTATTATTATACTGTGATCCTGGCCATTATATACAAAAATGAATACAATATAAATACGTACAGTAGTTAAAAACAACCTGTTGTAGCAGCCTATATCTCCATGAGACTGTCCATGTCAGTTAACGCCTCGTTTGAATGTTTAGCTGGAACAAACAGGATTTCATGAAGTGACAATCAATCATTATTCAACACCAAATGAGTGGGTGATGTACTTGTTACCCAAACTTGAATGTAATCTGGACTGCTGAAAATAAAATACAAAACAATTCATGTTAAAATTGCAAAATAAGAGCAACCTATAAGAGATACTATTTCTTAATTTCATTAGTTGGGAAACACTCCTGTTGGTGTAATTGATTATATGGAAATCAATCTAGAAAGAATAACAAAATCCATCTCAGCGAGGTATACAATAGAACAGTGGTTCCCAACCTTTTCCATCTTACGGACCGGCAAAGGGATAAAGCCAAGTGTAAGGACTGGCTCGACTACAAGGGGTCTGGGGCAAAGCCCCAGCGAGGCGAATTTTTTTTGACGTGTTTTTGTACCCCAAGACAAGTACCAAGTACAAGTAAGTAAGTACAGCGATCTGAGCAAAGAAGGCAGATGAAGGGGGAAGAAAGTGCACACATAAAACATCATTCAAATCATCGTTAAAAATATATTTAAATAACTTATTATCGATTGTTAAACTTTTTTAGTGTGTTTATTAAAATGATGTATTAAACTAAAAATTTAACGTAGGATTGCGCGTTTATAATCGTGGTTGTTTCTAAGGTCGGGTCGTTCCCGAGGGCCTGTTTCTGCGCAACAAGCCCGTCATAATATCTTACTTTTTAATGAAAACAGCTACAGGGTCTTCTCTTAACTTTTTCTTAGCCGTTTTTCTCGACAATATCACTATCGATTGTGTCGGGGCCTGCAGGGTTGGCTTGGTCGCTTTGATTTAAAGTCCCCCTCTGAAAATCAGTTATATAACTGAGTGGGTTGACTCTAAATAAAATTAATTAATTTATTTATTTTTTATAACATTACAAGTAAACCAACATATTTTATTTTCTAACTCAGTTAACACAAATGAATTAATAGAAAACATAGTACGAACCCAACAGAACGACTTTATTGTGTCAACCACATTCACATTAAATTGGACCTAGTAAATAAATAAAGTTCTGAGTATTATTTCTGATTGAAACAGAATAGGCCTATTTGTTGTACTAACCTAGTGAGACTGCTGTGCCTGCTTCCCTGACACGCATGAAAAGTAACACTTTCACAAATAATTTTTAATTCGTCTCGACTAAAAAACTAAATAGATTTGGTACACAGGCTTCAAGAACAAGGAACTACACAACTGACTACACAAGAATGTGTCTACAGACTGAAGATATTCCTTCTATTTCCTACTAACCAAGTCGCATCTGTGATCCTTTACCGTCATAAAATCAATTATGTAGTTGCAGTTTGTGCCGCCTTGCACAGGGTAGTAGAGATGGGAATTTTGGCCCGAAAGCCCGGCCAGACCGCTTTTCGTATTTATTTTTGGGCTTTGAGCCGGGCCTGTAACATTGAAATTTCGGTCCGGTTCGGGCTTTCGGGCCAGTTACAACGATAAACTAGTTTAAATAAGAAATACCACCATAAGCCTAATACACAATCTGTTTTCTAAAATTCTAAAATGACACAAGAAGAGCCTCTGCCGAGTCTAAAAATCTTCATGGTTTTTATAATCTTCAAAAGAACGGGGTTTCTGGGCTGACTTTCGGGCTGGGCCAGGATCATCACCTTTCAGTCCGGGTGTGGGCCGGGCCGCCGTATTATTTTGGGTCGGGGCCATGACACCGAATCGCCTTGACACCGAATCGCCGTGACACCGAAAAACAGTATGGGTCGTGACACCGAAATGTTCCGACAAGGGTATCCCTGACACCGAATCGCCTTGACACAGAAAATTTCGGAGCCACGACCTATACTGTATGGGTCGTGACACCGAACGTTTTAGATTCTGTCTCAGGACGCATACAGCATGGGCCGTGACGCCGAATCGCCTTGACACCGAATCGCCTTGAGACCGAAAACTCTAGTAAAATTATTCAAAGTATTTCCGGATGGGTCGTGACACAGAAAGTTATTTTTCTAAGTCAAAAATCCGTATGTGTCTTGGCACAGAAACGCCTTGACACCGAATCGCCTTGACACAGAATATTTCTTAACCACGACCTATGCTGAAATTCGGTGTCACGACGCATGCTGTATGTGCCGTGAGACCGAATTTCGGTGTCACGGCGTATACTGTGTGTGCCGTGACACCGAAATAAAGTGTTGTCCGACACACCGAGTTCGGTGTCACGACGCATGCTGTATGTGCCGTGAGACCGAATTTCGGTGTCACGGCGTATACTGTGTGTGCCGTGAGCCCGTGACGGAGAAATAAAGTGAAGAACCAAGTAATTATCTGATTTCGTGTTATTGGTTGTGTATTGGTTATTATGGTTCTCGTTTTATTATGTATTTTATGTTTTGTTTGCTAATTATGTTCGTTTACTATTGATCAATTGTTTCACAAATTTTCTTAATGGATGAGTCGTTGGCGAATGAGGTTTTTGGCGCGAATGAATGATATTTTTGAAACTGGGTTTTTGAAACTGCCCTGCGTAGACTACCCTAGGCAACCCGCTAGACGTTGGAGAATTGAAGTGAGCAGCTAGCAAGGCGTGCGGAGGAACACAGAAGTTCCTTCGCAAACACTAATGTCTTTCCATCATAACTTACAATCCAGGAACTCGTCTCAAAATTCGTGTTATATATTATTTTTGAAGGTATGGTTGATTAAAAAGAATATTTAAAAACATGTCGCCGAATTACTTTTCAAGTTATTTGCGATCGCAATACCATGAAATTCTCTATCTCTACCATTGTGGGTGCCCAAAAATACACACATTCTAACACCAAATGTGCTGTATTTACTTCGAAAATCCGTGAAATATCATCACTTTGTATTTTATAGCAATGGTTATTCCACAATCTTAATAATATATTTTTTTAAAGTCACCACACCGACCTCATTGACCATATTGTAGACCAAAGTTACAAAATATTTCAATATATGCAGAAATGACCTGAAAACGTGACAACATTGACCTTAACGTCAGGATATAGCTAGCATATACCTAGCTCGTTTATAATCAGTTAATTTTTGTGGCAGTAACCAACCCATAGCTCAACTCTGCCTAAATAGATCATTTTTAATTTTATACTTGATTTAATCAAATTGTCAAAAGTAATGTCGTTTGTAGTTGTAAACATTTTTAGAAAAGGAATTGAAATAAATTTATTAACCTACATATGATTTATTTACATACATACATATATATTATTTATTATATTATTGGATGAGCGAAGCGAAGATTCCATTTCACTACACTGGAAAAAAATTCCGGAATGATTTTGTTTTTTTCTTCTGTTTGTATTATTGTGTGTCTGTTAGCACGATTCCGGCTAAACCGATACTCCAATTGCGATGAAATTTCATGGAGGCCTTCGAAATCTTTGAACCAAGAACTGCCACGTTTTTGAGCGCAATCGAAAAATTATTTCTCATGAAAATCGTAATTTTACGATTTTTTTCGATTCTTTAAAAAATTCTTCGACTTATAACACCTACATGCTTTATCCGAATGTAATGATTTTTTCACAGAACCTTTATTTTAGGAATGTATATATTCGTGTGAAATTCGAGCGCAATCAATTTTTTTTTATGAAAATCGCAATTTTACGATTTTTAATTTATTCATTTTACATTTCTTTGACTTATAAGTTATAACACCTACATGCTTTATCGGATTGTAACGATTTTTATACAGAACCTTTATTTTATAAATTAATATATTGGCGTGAAATTTGAGCTCAATCGAAAAATAATTTCTCATGAAAATCGCAATTTTACGCTTTTTTTCGTTTGAAAAAATTACGCTTATCCAGCAACGCGCCTGAAAAAGCGTTTGCGAAGCTTCCTAGTTATTTATATCATTATAATATTATTTATATGTGTGGCTCGTTGGTCTTGTAGTTAGCGTCACTGCTTCCAATGCAGAAGGTCCAGGGTTCAGCATGTTTTTAACTTCTGAATTGGACTTAAGTCCATCAATTATTATCTAAGGTATTTGTAAACGGTGACTTTGGAGCCTTTTTAGCAACGAGGCGCATAATACAAAGTTGTTCTGAATCGGCCTTGTTGATTCTGGCGTTGATCCGCGGGTGTGCGCACTTTCCATACCATGTATTTCTTATAAAAAAAATATCGGTCTTTGGCTGGTTAGTTAGTTAGTGTTGTTTTAGGGCACTCAACAGTATAGTTATCAGTACCCATGTCAAGTGTATAGGAATCTTCCAATAACATTTCTATAAGTGTGGATTACCACCATGTATACTTTTTCCAATGGGAGGACGCGGGGTGACGCGGGGTGTACAGGCTGGTTGTCGCTCACACGTCGATTGCGTTGGTGTCTACAGGGTTGGCTTGGTCGCTTTGGTTTAATGTCCCCCACTGAAAATCAGTTATACGACTGAGTGGGTAGACTCTTCATAGGAATCTATTTTATTTTATTTTATTGTGGCGTACAACTTTTGTTTTTCTGCTTATGTGATCAATTCATTACGTATTTCCATTGATTAAAAAAGAAACTATTTGCCACTTTTGACTTTCGAGTTCTGATTTCTATAATCGATATCGAGAACACGGTTTGCCGCCATAGCAAAAGTCGTACCAAGGTGATCTGATCACAAATTAAATATAAAGTAAATATTTTCGAAAATAGGTTTAAGATTCATAAATATCCTTCGTTTCCTTTGAAAACTCAAAATAGGGAACTTTCTCGTTTAATTGCCGCGTGCAGAGTTAGTGATAGAAAGTCATGTCGTGAGTTTTCGATTTCATTTGTTCTATCATGGACTAAACTGATGTGTTTAATAAATTCATATCAAAAGTTGTTTTCTCATAAATAAAGTTAATAACGCTATTGCAATTAAAATGAAATATTTTTAAGTCACCCCAAAGATTGTTATGATTGACCCAAAAGGGCCAAGTAATTGTAATGAATTTGTTAACACCAAGAGCAGGTCTTATAGATACCATGATATACGGATCAGCTATATACCAACCGAATAGACGGAGTCAAATTAATATTGACAATTGACATTTGTTTACAGTAAAGACAAGAAGTGAGGTAACAATAACTTAAATAGATAAACAAGCACTGCAATGGAATGGTAACCAAAATAAGGAGCGACATTTTAACTTTATTATGCCATGCATGTACCCGCGTTCAAGTCTAAAGGAAAGGAAAGGGCCATGGAAACTTATCAATAATTAAACTTAAGCTTAGAGTTTGGATACATTACATATCCGCAACAATAACTTAAAGTAGTAATTATTAGCCAATCAAATGTGTGTGTCAATAATCAACTCCGAATTTCTAACCTCAAATCGCAACAGAATTGATGATTCCACTACCAGAATTTATAAGGGCTCCATATTTAATCAACTATACTATTCGTAGTACTTTTTGGGGTGCTAGGCTATTGACACTCCAATTAGTCTTATGGTTAGCGTCTATGCTTCCAATGAAGAAGGTTCGGGACTCGATTCCCACGAAAGTCATAAGTTTTTAAACTTTTGATTTGGGCTTAAGTCCATCAGTTCTTGGCTAAGGAATTGGTAAACGGTGACTTTGGAGCCGTCCTAGCAACGAGGCACATAATAAATTCAAAGTTGTTGATCCGCGGGTGTTCGCACTGTCCATTGTTATATTTCCTATTAAAAAATATCGATCTTTGGTTGGTAATCGCTCACTCGTCGATTGCGTCAAGGCCTACAGGGTTGGCTTGGTCGCTTTGGTTTACTGTCTCCCACTGAAAATCAGTTATAAACTGAGTGGGTACTCTAAACACACATAACAAAAACTTGTAGAAATACAGCCAAACCTTACACACTCAAAAGAAATGAGATCTAAAAAAAGGGCCAAGCTCATCTACCCTTCCCAATAAACGTACAGTGTCCCATAACAGCATCCTCGAAAAGCTTGCAAAATAGAATTTGCGATTATTAATTTAACGTAATAGTTTATCCAGTTCTTTTTTCTATTAATTTAAACGTAATAACATGCAATTCTATTTTCCAGCTTTCGAGATCTGTTATGGACACTGTACGTTTATGTGGAGGGTAATGACTTGCCCTTTTTTGACTTTCTTTTTTTTTTATTTTAAAGGGTTTTTTTTTT
>JAMZAV010013042.1:0-16630 GCA_024449915.1 Sweltsa coloradensis | reverse complement strand
AACACTTTGAGCGCAATCGGTGAAAAAAAAAGTGTACAACTTTACTTATAGAACAAAATTGCATGCAATGTGTCTAAAGAAAAATGAAATTATCTGCCCTGGGAGATTTGTTGAAATAACTTGCAACGATCTAACACAGTCGTATTATTTCATCTGAAATTTTTGTCAACATTAGTATATGAGTGGAAGTAAAAAACAAAACAATTTTTATGATAATTGTTGTATAAAATTATTAAAATTTACACTAATGTATAGTATGTTAAGTCAACCCTCAGGTTGGAGATCATTCGGCCTCCAATCCAAAATCCGATCCGATCTAAAACTTAACAATATTCTTTCTTTTAGCACAATTTGCAAATGGTACCAAACAATATAATTTATGGTCAAAATGCAACGCCATTTTTTAAGGAACGCTTCATACAAAATTAAACTATGAATTGTAATAATACAACATAATTGTGTTCATTATAATATTATGACCAGTACAATGAACAATACTGTAAAATATAAATTTTTGATCGAAGGTTAACAAGCTGCTCAGAAAGTGTGTTATTTTTTAAAGCGTTGTTGGGAATTTTATTTTTTATTTTTAAAGAAAATAAACATTAATCGCCGTTGCTGAAAAGGCTTTGGAAGGATTGATCACGTTGTTGATAGTTAGCGGTTTTGACTAATTCCATTGATAAGAGAAAATATTGAACAGATTAATTTAACGCGTAGTATCGTGAAATGTTTAATGAAACCCATTTCAGTTGAAATAACACGGGCACAAGATTGATTCGTTGAATTCAATAATTTGATGGGCGTATTGGACCGAGTGATAGGGGCATTAGTCCGCCGCGCGTGGCCAGGGGGGGCGGCTGACCCCACGCTCATTATCGACGAGAGCTAACTTCCGCCGGAAACAAGATAACGAGACCTCGAGGCTGCATTGGTTATTAATGAGCACAAATCGTTCAATCGATTAACGAAAAAATGCTTCAGAACTTTGAATTCACAAACAATCCATTGATATAAATGATTTTAATAAATTTTCTTTTTTACGGAAATTCGTGAAACTTCAATATAAGGGGGAACACACACCAAATCAAATCATTTAAAAAATAAATGAAAATCTAGTCTAATCGTTAAAGTTTAAACCTTAAGATAATCATGATTTTTTTCTCAAAAAGAAAAACTTATCAATTTCCATTAATTTCATCAAATAATCGTTTAAATTACCGCGATAACAGAAAACGTAGGGCATTTGATATGCTCGTCTTCAGTTGATTAGCTAGCGGCCGTTCCATTTAAAATTGGAAGTATTAAACAATAGATAAGAGTGGTTAGTGGAATTAAGTTCATATTTATTCGCGTATATACATGAGAAAAACTTGGTCAATGATCTTTATGAAGAGTTTGGAACCAAAACGACGGCCTTGTGTGCTATATTTAGCCAACTTCTTATTAATAGGCTTACCCATATCTTGAAGTTACACGAAGACCCATATTTCACCTGAGGATCTAAAACACTGTTCATCATTGAATAATAAATAATAAATGTGTCCCTAGGTGTTACGCGTACACAGGTGTCAAGTATGCAAACCCCTATAGGAGCTACTTGTCATATCACAACAATCTTCATTTCACCCTAGTATTTCAAACTTGTCTCAGTTTCTCGCACGTCATTATGAAAAGTTAATGTGACTAGCTGACAGTTTAACAATGAAATTCCCAAGTTAGATGTTGGCGTAATTATTTAAGCCACGATGCTAAGCCTATAATTATTGTGTAGGTTTGGGATCATTAATATTTTATGTCTGCAGGCGTAGATGCCTCCACTTCGAAAATTTTGATAACTACTCTGACTGAAAGAAATCCGAGTTTCACATTATGATACTACTGGCAATATTTATATCGTGGCTTAAATAAATGACGATATTAGGGATAACAATCCCAAATAAAATTCTTTACAGTTACACGGTAGGCCAATAACGTTTATTTTGATTTCTGTTTTAAAAGTGAATTCTTGGCTTGTGTGAAACTCATTATTAAGTGCTGATAAATGACAACATGCAATACTGCATCATTTATGCAACAGGTTATAACAGAATTTAATCAGTGGAGAAAAACTTCCAGGAGTGGTATCGATTCAGGAAGTCAAAACTCTCTCCCAATTGCCAAACAAATTACTGTAGGTTGTGGCATGCATCAGCTCATAAGCATTAGCTCCATTCAGTAACTCTGGCTATTTTGTCAATTTAGTGGCTGGAGCCAGGCCTGACACAACTTTAAACACCACTTCATCAGCCATATCTCTTCCACATTCTGCTGCTTGTTAACGAAGTGCCTCCATTGATTCCTTCTTCCCACCATATTCCCAATTCTTCCTCCAGACAAGACACGTCTCTCTCTTCTATGATTTGTTAAATTTGTTCATTCCACATATCTTGGTATTCATAGATTTCTCTTATTTCCTGCTGTCCTTCCAAACTCCTTTTTCGGTAATCTTTTCATTTCCGTTTCAATTATTTTTATTTGTCGGGACCATTATCACACTCTCTTCCAAAACGATGCATCTCAAACTTTTAACACCAAGTAATTACTCCATATAGAACTACTTTTGTTCAAGTCATTAAGTTTAATCACTTTAATACTGGTAAGAAACTTCATTTCACATTGTTTTTCTCGAGTCTAGGTTACTGAAAGAACGTCCGCATTTGTACAAAATTTAAGCCATAGGATAAATCACACGATAAATTTATCGTTATCGTTAATATCATTAACAATTCGAGACATATCACGGTAGATAAACAGAGAACTATATAGCAGCACACATAACTCTTTGGGTCTGAGTCTCAAAACTTGTTAAAGGGCTAAAAACCCAAAATTCTTTTTTACCACGTGATCTGTAGCACAATACTACACTTAAATGACCGTTTAAAAATTATATCTTGTAACTGTTGTTACTTGTTGTACTTGTAAGTAATGTTTTTGATCCAGAAATTGGCGAAAATTGGTGTTTTGGAAAATTTCCTAAATCGGCTTTAACCTGCTTCTATTTTGGTCCACATAGATACTAGAGCATAGAACCAATCTAAAATGCCCCTTTATAACATCGTGTCTTGAAACTGTGCCCAAATATACCCTCAAACACGCAAAAATATGCATTCCAAAATCACACCCCATCTTGGTAATCAGCATATTTTGACCGAACCACTTGCCCAAATTACAAAACAAAATATAGAGGATTTACAGAAAAGGCTGCCGAGTACATCAATAATGGCCAGTATTTTTACGGATCAAAATCCTCCAAGATCACGGGCATAAAGATCGTCCCCACGTTATTTCTTATGGAAGATTTTTGCCGATGGGACCTAGCTCAAAAAATGTCATGTTTGACAATTTTTTGGGAGGTCATGGTGGCCCCCAATAATTTTTCTGTTAGTTGCTAAATTCATTACTAGTTAGCCTGAATGAAATATATTTTTTTGAGTTTAGCGGTTAAATACCCCTTTAACATCTTTCAGTACAATCATTTCACCAGTCCAATCTTTGGTTCCATGGTTAATTTATTCAAATTTCAACTGTGGACTTGAATAATGGTTGCACTGAAAGATAACTTCTATTTCAACAGATTTTTGTAAAAAACACATAAACTTTTAAAAAATGGAACTAGACCCAAAAATGTGAGTCAATGTAACAGCTATATTTTGTTTCCGCAGTTTGCCGCTGGAGCGCGTGCGAAGCTACGAGCCGGACGAGCACAGGTTGTACGACGCTGCGCACAGAGGAGGCCTGGCTGCGCAGGACTGCCCGGCACTGTTCCCCAACTGCCCGCTATCAGTGCTGGATATGGCGCTGGGAGCGTTCAAAGCCTAACTACACGTGGTGTAGGCAGCCTTCCATCAAATATTTTAAATAGGAATAGATAGCTTCGCTAATAATACGGTCTACTCCCCGAATTTATCACCAGGCGAAGGTGGCGAATAAAATACTCTGGCGTGAAGGACTGGAACTAGAACCAGGCACTAGTCAGAGTTGCCAGTCATAAGATAATCGTCAGCACTGAACAATAAAAAATAAGTTTGTAGTAGCCTACTGGCGCTAGTGCCATAGCGGTGAGTCTGGATGGAACTTCCTTGAAATTTGTCCATTTCTACCTTGAGTATACCGTATTAACATTAAAGCTGTTCCTATTACAATATTAGTTGCTTCTTACCCGAGTACGCGCAATTAAAGTTGTGTTTATAGCGTGCTAGATGGCACTGTGATATAAAAAGTAATAACTGTCGTTAATGTTTTGAAGCGCCAACCTAAGAGTTAGCTATTACCTCGTTTACTATGTTTTCGTGGATTGAATTGTACATGAGATGTAGCTATGGGTGTTTTTAAAACTTAAATTACCTCATTGTTATAACTTTGCTTTTACATTTTAAATGGATAATCTAAGTCCAGTTAGGAAATGTAAAATCAAAAGTTGAATGGCGGTTTGAGTACGATCGAAGACAACTTTCCCTCGTTATTCACATAAACGATATAGTTTCAATTGTTGTCCTTAATTAAGAGATCTGGGTATGTTATAAAGGTTAGTAGTCTCAGTGCTGGTCAGTGAGTTGCTCGTAATATATGCAATTAACATTAAAACTTAACCTGCAAGAGCATTTGTGAATTTGTTTCTACCATACCGCTTATAACATAATCATATGTTTTGTTTTAAAAAGAGGATTTTTGTTGTCTTTATGAAAAACTTTTATATCGAGCAAGGTTAACCATGTGACTTTGTGTGGTTCAGCAGTTGAACACTGAAGAGGTTTAAATACACATTTATTCAATTATTAATGTAACTGTAACGTCACGTCATTGTTATATATTTGGTAATATATAAATACAAGTAAAACGCTCAAGTCCCGCCGCGTTGCTGGATGAGCTTTTGTTAAAGTTTTTAGTCTGCGTGGGATATCTTTACTTTTGCGAGTGCTTTTTGCTTTGTTTTGCTTCCCACGCATTGTAGGTGATTGTTGTCAAGTTTCTATTGTTACTTGTCAATTTGTTATTATTTACCGTTAAAAACTTATATTAAAAGCTTTATTTCTATGGATTCTGGGTAACTTTGTCAACTTTTTCTTTCAAAAGGTACTTTATCACCATAACCTTAATGTCCATGTATAATATGAACGTTGTAGCCCCACCCGTTTGGTCAGAATTGGCCCAAATGGCACGAAAATATCGCATACAAATCAAAAAAACTTATATTAAAAGCTTTATTTCTATGAATTCCGGCTAACTTTTTCAACTTTTTCTTTCAAAAGGTACTACATCACCATAACCTTAATGTCCATGTATAATATGAACGTTGTAACCCCACCCGTTTGGTCAGAATCGGCCCAAATGTCACGAAAATATCGCACTAAAAATCGAAAAAAAATCGTAAAAGTACGATATTCATGAGAAATATTTCTTCGATTGTACCCAAAAACAATACACCTCTAAGTTCAGAGATTTCGAAGGTCCCCTCAAATTTTCATCAAGATCGGATATGCCGTTTGCCTGGTAGAGAGTTAACAAACAGACAGAAAAACAAACAAACAAACAACAAAAAAAAAAAAAAAAAACACCCGAGCTAAATTTTTTGGGGGTCAGTGAAATTGAAGTCTTCGCTTCGCTCATCCAACAATTTTTAATCAGGCTTTGAATATTCAAACAACTACTAAAAAAAAAACACACACTTACATTGAAATGCAAAAAGGATTAATTTACATCAATACCATTTTCCAATCCCCAACAATATTATACTAACCTAAAACCATCTCTCCAAACTAATTACAACATAGTTTGGACTTTCCGTGGTCACACTCCAGAAATAACTTATCCAACTCAACCAGGGATTTAAGCCGAGTGTTCCAAGGTATGTTTATGAAAAGTTTCTGAGATGGAAAAGTGGGTAGAAACGTGTCTAATATAACTCGGAACATGTAGTCGCGAACACAGTGTTGGCACTAGTTTGAATACTACGATGTACGGGTTGCAAACATCACTAAAAGTTTACTCAATTCAATTAAATTTGAAAATATTTTACTCATAAGACTTCTTGAAATCTGATTATACAAATATATTAACACAACAAAAACTTGTAGAAATACAGCCAAAACCTTACACACTCAAAAGGAATGAGATCTAAAAAAGGGCCAAGCTCATCTACCCTTCCACATAAACGTACAGTGTCCCATAACAGCATCCTCGAAAAGCTTGGCAAAATAGAATTTGCGATTATTAATTTAACGTAATAGTTTATCCAAGTTCTTTTTTTCTAATTAATTTAAACGTAATAACATGCAAATTCTATTTTGCCAAGCTTTTCGAGTATGCTGTTATGGGACAATGTACTTTTTATGTGGAAGGGTAGATGAGCTTGGCCCTTTTTTAGATCTCATTCCTTTTGAGTGTGTAAGGTTTGGCTGTATTTCTACAAGTTTTTGTTATGTGTGTGATCTCATTACTTTTTCAAGTTCCATTACAAAATTATTTGCTAAAATATAATATTTTTATCAAAGTTGATTTAAATTCTATGGTATTAGCAGTAACAATATAGGATGTAAAATATCTAGACCCGGATTCATGTACATCCTGGGTATAGGTGGTATAACCATGGTATAACGACGGTATAAGGACTGGACCCCAATTCTTGAGTTCGTGGGAGATGAGCTGAAAACGCAATTTGAAAACGAAGTCGTTTTCGTTTTCGAAGGAATTGGTATTCTTGAACGGTATCGTGGAAAACGTCATGGGTTGTGAGTTGAAAGCATTGATATTAATTAAACCCCTATAGTAGGCTAGATTAGCAGTCTCCTATACCTCCGCACAGGCGCGAGCGTAGCAAATTGAAGACTCAACCGGCCCATTTCAAGATGGCGATTTGGTGTTTTAATTTATGCTTTTTAATGCAATAAAGTATTTTACTGGATTGTTTGATATGGTTTTAGCTTGTGCAGCATGGTATTAAACAAAAGAAACAATACGAAGTGATTGCATAAGGGAATTTACTAATCATTTGGTGTTAAAGGCTAGTATGCTTACCTGTCAACCTGGCGGCAATCTTGAGAACTATTTGGCCACAAATCGCTCCCATTTGATTAACATGTAAACTGTCATTTAAGATGGCTTCTAATTGTACCGGAAGTGGACCACCGACTGCTGGTCTAGCCAATTATATAGGATGTCTATGGTTGAAAGAGTATCACGAAATCCAAACACTTTAAAAGATTTGCGTATAGCAAAGAGCTCGAAAAAGTTCTATATTTATTCTAGATGGCAGTGCCTTCATAAACGCTGGCCAATCGAAAGACAAGTTGTATGAAATGATTTGATTGTTGCAATTATGTAAACAAACAGTTGAGCAAGTTCATATCAAAACAATGTTGTTCTGGCATAGGGTTGGCTAGGCTTGTCAAACATGTAATGTAAGTATGAATTTTACTAGTCCTATAGCCAAATGGAACTTTAGACCTACACTTTTGCATTATAAATAATTTTCCACATCTGGGCCTAGGCCAGGGACGGTTTCTGATTTGTTTTATGAGAGTATAATGACACCTTTTCTCGTTCCACACAAAGAAGAAAAATTTTAAATGTCCGCTATTTGTTTACGTATCGCACTTTCCCGCCTAACTCTGCTTATACCGTCAACAAGTGTCAAGTAACTATGGTTACTTGTTGATTGTATGCCAAGTGTTTAAGGCTTATTTTAAAACCTTTATTTGGAAGCCTTCCAACAAACTTTTTCAACTTTTTTTTTCAAAAGAGACTATCATTCTATAACCTTAATGTCCATGTAAAATATGAACATTGTAGTCCCACCCGTCTGGTCAGAATCGCGGGCCGACGTATTAGATGTGAGCAGTAGTAGGCAGTAGTAGGCAGTAGTAGGCAGTAGCTAACATCCTTAAAGTGATTTTGAGCATGTTTCAAGCCATTTTTTCACCAAGAAGGAATAATCGCACCCCAATAAAATTTGGCATGTGTTGTCAGGTACCTAAATCCCCTCGATTGTGATAGTTTTCAAGTTCACATCACGTTACATGACGGCTGGGTAACACCTCGAAATCACCCCAACTCTGCTTGGTGTATAAGGTGCTTGAGTGTGTAGCGCACCGCGGCTTGGCTGCGGCGCCCTAACGGGCACCTAGAGAATGTTGTGCTGGCATAGGGTTGGCTAGGCTTGTCAAACATGTAATGTAAGTATGAATTTTACTAGTCCTATAGCCAAATGGAACTTTAGACCTACACTTTTGCATTATAAATAATTTTCCACATCTGGGCCTAGGCCAGGGACGGTTTCTGATTTGTTTTATGAGAGTATAATGACACCTTTTCTCGTTCCACACAAAGAAGAAAAATTTTAAATGTCCGCTATTAATGTTTACGTATCGCACTTTCCCGCCTAACTCTGCTTATACCGTCAACAAGTGTCAAGTAACTATGGTTACTTGTTGATTGTATGCCAAGTGTTTAAGGCTTATTTTAAAACCTTTATTTGGAAGCCTTTCAACAAACTTTTTCAACTTTTTTTTTCAAAAGAGACTATATTTCTATAACCTTAATGTCCATGTAAAATATGAACATTGTAGTCCCACCCGTCTGGTCAGAATCGCGGGCCGACGTATTAGATGTTAGCAGTAGTAGGCAGTAGTAGGCAGTAGCTAACATCCTTAAAGTGATTTTGAGCATGTTTCAAGCCATTTTTTCACCAAGAAGGAATAATCGTACCCCAATAAAATTTGGCATGTGTTGTCAGGTACCTAAATCCCCTCGATTGTGATAGTTTTCAAGTTCACATCACGTTACATGACGGCTGGGTAACACCTTTGTAGTAGCCACCACGGAAGAGATTTGAGCGTGCGATGTATGTTTACATTACAAAATACTTATAAATATAATTATTTGATTTATGAATTTGTCGATTATAGAATAATATAAATATGACATTTTTATTTATCGAGTTGTTTCGTAGAGGCGGTAAACCCGATAAATAAAAAATGTCATCAACGGGTAGCGAGACATTAAAGAGTTTTATTTTAATATAAATATAATTTTTTAATAACAACATGTTATCAAAAGTTAATATAAGTTTGAATTAATAAATACATTCTAATACTAAATCCTAGATTTACCTTTGTATTATCACTGAAATTTTAAACATTTTTTTTTATAATGACAAAAATAAAACATATGCTGAAATATGTATAAAATATCTTTTGACATATCTTCGATGAACCGATTATGATAAATTCAATCTCATCTCATAACGATGAACAAATTTAGATTCGGTTCAATATTATTATTAATCACTGAATGCTATTTTTATTCTGTGTCCTTGTGTTTTATTATGATTAAAAAATAAAAGTTCTCTCTAATCATTATAAGCCTTGTCAATGAATTTGTCTCATTTGTTAGTATGTGTTTGATTCTCATGTTCCAACATACCCTCATATACAAACTTCCTAAAGCCATTATACGATTAGGGAAAACTCTAATGTACCATAGTTTACTTTTACCCGCTGCTAATGGGATGGGATGTACATTAATATAAATTGTATACAAATCTTAAAAAAACATTCGTGGAGAACCGACCAGGGATGCAATCACATGCTCCTCTTCATGTACATTTATCCTGGGTATAGGTGGTATAACCATGGTATAACGACGGTATAAGGACTGGTTAAGTCTAGGCAACTCACATCCAATCAAAACTTTCCCATGCAACAACAAACACAACTAATGTTATTTTCCACATAGATATTGAACTATAATTGGCTAGATCAGCAGTCATTGGTCCACTTCCGTGACAATTTGAAGCCATCTTGAATATGGAAGTTTGCATGTTAATCAAATGGGAGCGATTTGTAGCCCAAATAGTTCTCAAGATTGCCGCCAGGTTGACAGGTAAGCTTACTAGCCTTTAACACTAAATGATTACTAAATTCCCTTGTGCAATGACTTCTTATTGTTTCTGTTTGTTCATTATCATGCTGCACAAGCTAAAACCATATCAAACAACTATTTAAATACTTAAATACATTAAAAAAAGCATTAATTAAATCGCCACATCGCCATTTTTTTTCTGGCAGATTGAGTCTTCCATTTGCTACGCTCGCGCCTGTGCGGAGGTATTGGAGACTGCGTATCAAAAGTCTACAATAGGTGTTTAATATCAATGATTTTCCACCTTTTCCACTGCATTCCACAGCCATGTAAATCAGCAGATTATCAAAAGAACACTGAAAATTTGCACCGTCTTTTGTTTTACATTTTTATTTAGTGACAGGAGAAGAATAGTATCCTTGGACAGGAGTTTTGCGTGAGATCATTAAAAGAAAAGAAAAGGCGTATTATTTCCGTACATTTTTGTATAGCCTAGGTGGACAATCATACTATTGTTTATCTGCATTAGGCTTTTAGTAATCAAAACTAGTTATTTGTGCAGGAAGTGTGTCAGAACAAGGTTGTGCAGGCCTAGGTTGGCTAGGAAAGGGTTAGGGCTTGTCAAACATGTAATAAGTATTAATTGTATCTAGTCCTATAGACAAATGGAACTTATAGACCTACACTGTTTGTATTAAAAATGATTTTCTACGTCTGGGCCTAGGCCAGGGACGGTTTCTGATTTTTTTATGAGAGTAATGACAACTTTTCTTGTTTCACACATAGAAGCAAAATTTAAAATGTCCGCCATTTGTTTACGTATTTTCTTATCCCCGTGGAAGGCGGAACCGCACTTTACCGCCTAACTCTGCTTATACCGTCAACAAGTGTCAAGTAACTATAGTTACTTGTTGATTATATTCTTGTAAAAGGCTTATATTGAAACCTTTATTTGGAAGCCTTCCAGCAAACTTTTTCAACTTTTTCTTTCAAAAGACCCTATATTACTATTACCTTAATGTCCATGTAAAATATGAACGTTGTAGCCCCACCCGTTTGGTCAGAATCGCGGGCCGATTGAAACGACGAATTAGACAGTAGTAGCAGAAGCAGTAGTAGCAGTACTAACATCCTTCAAGTGATTTTGAGCATGTTTTAAGCCATTTTTTCACCAAGAAGGAATGCTCGTATCCCAACCAAATTTGGCATGTGTTGTCATGTACCTGAATCCCCTCGATTTTGAAAGTTTTCAAGTTCACATCACGTTTCATAACGGCTGGGTAACACCTCGAAATCACCCCAACTCTGCTTGCTGTATAAGGTGCTTGAATGTGTAGCGCACCGCGGCTTGGCTGCGGCGCCCTAACGGGCACCTAGATATATAATATATAGCGACTATGATTCGGGAGGTCCCGGATTCAAATCCCGTCGAGACCGGTAATCCTGACTGAAGATTTTTTCTCGGTCGTAAATGTGAATGCAAGGGATTGAGTTCTCTTATAACGGTCCTCGGACATCACTTCACTCTTCACAATTATCCAAAGTCCAATATTCCTAGTTAGGGGTATGAATTGCACCCTTGGCAAGCTTCCCACGAAAAGTTATTTAAATTATAAAGTTATAGTAGTATAAAATAAAATTGAATGGTTTAATAAGTTTGAAATGTTGGTTATTTTACATAGTTTAATTATGATTTGAGCATTATTATTAAATATTCATCATACGAAAAGATTATCCTAGCGGCAAACATACTAATTGAAGTATAAAAAGAATTTCTCAGTTGTTGGTTTACCAGTAAGCCATACTCCACCCAACGTTCAAGTTTTTTTTTTCCACTTGCAAGCGAATAATCGGACTCGCTTTAGCCCTAGCACTGATTGCAATTTACTTTGTGAAATCTTGAACAACTTTAATATCGTTGAGATTAATTTTATGTGGTGAGATTAAATCCAACGCTATTAAAAAAACAAAAAAAAAACAAGCTTCAACCTCCTACAACTAATTTATGAGGGTGATGTCAGGAGGGAGGGGGACTAAATTGAAAGATGAATGTTGTGAAAATCGATTAATACATATCATTACTACCAACAATTCAATTACTCCAAACCTCTTATTTCCACATTTTAGTGCAGATATAAAAAGCATAGGTGAACAAAGTGAAGATCTATTTATAAAAAAGTCCGGTTTTTTTCGTGTGATTTTTTTTTCTAGGTCT
The DNA here is from genome assembly GCA_024449915.1 of Sweltsa coloradensis. NCBI lineage: Eukaryota > Metazoa > Arthropoda > Insecta > Plecoptera > Chloroperlidae > Sweltsa > Sweltsa coloradensis. The sequence goes on along the minus strand of JAMZAV010013042.1, from coordinate 4,515 downwards.
ACCGGTCAAACGGCTACACTCTAATAACAGTGCGTCGTGGTCAATGTCGCCTTACCACCATAAGCATAAGCAAGGGTCGTTTTGTTGGCTGTCTGTGTGGACCTTGACGAGTTCAATCGGGTGTCTTAGAACCTTCGAGTTTCAAGACGTCACCAGGCCCAGTCCATCACGCCACCATTTGCCAGAACCAGTGCCTACATAAGTGGGTTTTACTGCCGAGCTGCTAAAATTCACTATCAGATGAAATACAAGACCTGACTATGTCTGCTTTCAAAAGAGTTATATTTCCTAGACTACATTATGATTGCTTTAATAAATTTAATCTGATTTTGATATCATGCATTGTTAATGTTTTGTTAATTTGTCTCTTCTATGTTTTGTCTCTTTTATGTTTCTATGTTCTATGTTTTATAAGTAGTGCTTATTGTTTATTCTCACAATTTGTTGTGTGGGGGCTGGCAGACACATTGTTCTTGGAGCATACTGCCCTTTATGCCAACCTTCCTACTAAGCCTTAGTAGGCAAATAAATAATAAATAATAAAATAAATAATTTGAATTTTTTCCTGTTATTTTAAAGGCCTTCTTTCATTCAGCAAACTTTTAGACATGTTCCTTCGACTTTCAAATTATCGGCCAGAGGTGGTACAATAGCCTTAAATTAATAATTAATTATTTAAATTAAGGTCATAACTTAATAATTAATAATCACTTAGTTGTAAATGTTATATTTTCGATTTTATTTTGAAACCAACTTTTATTTGATTCACAACTTGACCATTTCATTCCATTTTTGTATTTTTAATTGCATTTTAAATGATAAAATTAATTAATAGCTATGGGAGTTGTAGAGATTTGACTTGGGGCCATAAATTTTTGGTATTATCGTGGACATATTAGTAAATTTGAATTTTTTGCGCTTTTATCACGATTTGCACAATTTTTGGGCTCACAGACCCCACGACTACAAAATAACCACCCTTAAAAAAATATAAAAGGGTCTCCATTCTCCGCAAGGGGGGCGGGGGGGGGGGGGGGAGACGGTTTTCCTACCTGGGAGCTGATCTATAATATTCACGTGCGCACTGTAACGGAGTACATGTATGGAAAGTATATCCTAGTCAGTTAATGAAACACATTTTCAAAGGGCTACACAACTACAAGAAGGAAGCGATGAACCCTATTGAATAATTCATATCTCACCACACCAGGTAAAATGCTGGATTGAGCTAAATTTCTTTGATATTTAACTGTTATTTAAATAACTGACTCTTTTAAGTATGGTTACTCACTAAAACTGTTAAAATACAATTCGGATTGAAAATTAATAACTTCTTAGCGTCCCTTTACTGATAATCATGTGTGCCAGCAAGCATGAAAACTAACCGTTAGTGATCTTGTTTGTCAACCAAACAGACCGTTATGGTTTAGTTTGCTTTGCACAACAACGTCGAGTACATAGTTGTCGAGCAGAGGTGTAACTGCTGCTTGGTTCACGGCATATAATGAAGATGGTCGACTTTACCTGGTTGAGCCTGATCGTCATTGTAGCTGGTTGTTTGACTTTAATAGCAAGTTCAGAAGATCAAAGAATACTCTCAAGAAAGAAGAGATACCTCGTATTCCCGGAAGGAGCTAATTTCGTAGTAAGTTTAAGCCAGGTTTATTGTTATTGTAACTTCATTGTCACCTCTTGCTACTCAAGTTATCTACTATACCTGTTCTGATATTTATACATATATTATAGCGGTAGCATATCGTATATAGTTTTGTGACGGTTCCTATTATACCGATACTTGAACTTAAATAATTCAATAACGATTAATATAATAAATTACAAATCAAATATGTACATTTGATTCAAGTAATAGTAAGCTTAGTAAAGATAAAAACTCGAGGGTGTTATTACAGGATGTTGTAACTGAATTAACATGTCTTCTTAAATTTTCTTACTCTTAAGTGCCATTATTTGCTGTCAAAATTGCAACCGTTGTTGATTAGGCCTCACTTAGGTCAAAGTAATCATCGCGGGTCAGGTCTGAGTCCTAACTTGTACATGGATGTATTACAGCATTTTGTATCTATTGTCACTTGCAATATTTCTATTTTATATTCACGATTGGAGAAATGAACAAAATGTGTTGTACGTAATCCAAAACTCTTATCTCCTTGTGTAGGTAAGACTGGCCTTGAACTCTGCGCTGATCGGTGTAAAACACCCCTCCAACTGGTTCCACATCATCGAGCTGGACTTGTCGTACAAGCTTCCAAACGACAAGCGATACTTGCGCAAGAAGATACCGTCGCTGTACTTTTACCACCGGCGAGACCGGAGAGACGTGTTCCATGAGATAGAGGGACTGTTTAGCATGTAAGTATGCATAACAGGTGTCCCTTGCTATTACGTTCGTGCACATTCACGAGGTTTCTACTATGTACTCTGCATATAAAATGCTTTTAATATTCATTTAATAACTTTTTTTTATTAAACAAAATTTTTAAATACGAAAATAAATGATTTTATGAATTACTTAATAAAAGAGAAAAAAATTATAAAAAACATATTCTTAACTTTTTATGTAGGCCTAAATGTTTTTTTTCCACTTAATAGTGTAGATGATTGTGTATACAATGCAGCACAATTTCAACTTTAAGATGTTTTGAATGAAAAAAATTAGATCATTGTATATACCGGCCCTTTCCCTGTTCATTTGCGGAGAACAATGTTACACACGTTCTGGTTTTAATAAAAAAAACATGTTAGCTGTATTTAAAAACGAAACTAACTATTTCAAATTTAGAAATACACAAAATCGAGCTCAAAAAAGACTTGGAGTACCATATTTTTTAGTGTTAATGTGATCCAATAATGGATGTGATTTTCGTGTTTTACCAGGCAAGGTGAGGATGGAAGGGCGTGTCTACTCAAAGCCTTCTGTGAAGTGAAACATGTCCTTGCAACGTGCGAGCAGAAATCTCTTTTGGAAGAGATATTCGAATTAGTTTTTACGTAAGTTCATTTGAATTATATATCCGACACGGTGTGCGTGTGCGTGTGCGTGTGCGTGTGCGTGTGCGTGTGCGTGTGCGTGTGCGTGTGCGTGTGCGTGTGCGTGTGCGTGTGCGTGTGTGTGCACTCGCTTCCATCATCTTACACGTGCCATCACTTTGTGTCCACAGAATTCCTCCCGGGAACGACGATGTTTTTAGTTCCGAAGTTTACAACCATGCGAACGTCACGAGTGCTCAAGACTGCCAACATTGGATAACGAGGTGTAAAATCTCGTTACTTGACTTAATGGTCACCGGTGCCAACACAACCTAAGTGATGCTAATAGGTGCTAAGCGGTGGAACACTTGAGGTCTCACCACGAGCGAATGTTCAACCTGCACTCTGAATACACAAGCTACATCTACCGATCACGAGATGAGCGGTCAATGCACTAGCGTACTGTTTGTGCGCGTACATATGCTTTCTGTTTCCCTATTGGCTTAAGTTGTTTTGAATCAAGTCGACGATGCAACAGGGTTTGAGTTTTGCTTTGGGCTTGCTAATTGGGTTCAGTACAATGTTCTAGTCGAAGTGTAAACTACTGTCTGAAAGGGAATATAGGACTATTTTAATTTAATTAATTTCATGTAAGTAAGGATTGATTATTTTGTTTGTTTTATTGCTGTTTATTAAACGTCTCATATTAATAGTATAACGCTAATCGAGACGATGAAGGCACGAGAGATTTTCATTTTGGTTATTTTGTACAGTTGACGTAAGTTCACAAAATACGTTTATCAATTTTTTTTAACAAAGTACCGGTTTACTTTTTTTCATAAGTCTGTAAAAACTCCCGTAGTAATCCTGTCAATAAGAATTTTTGGAGGAAAAATTTCGATGTCGCTGAATTTTTGCAGAGACCTTCCTTAAATGATACTTATCAAATACTTAAACTCCCCTACAATCGACTGGAGCTTCGGCCGCCATATTGGAAAATGGCGGCCAAAAATTTTTTGTTATCGAATATCTCCAAATTCGTTTGAGATAGACAAAATATCTCAATGGCAGAAATATTCCCCATTTAATTCTTTACAAAACAGGTATCTTTTATAGTTTTGCTAGGGGCAACGGTTACGTCACAAAATCGTGGTTTATATGTTGCTTATTGGAGTACCAGCTAATTTCCAAATTTTCACGCCCGGGATCAAACAATGCCCGGTAAATCCGTAAGAAATCGATTTAAATACAAAAGGACTTTTGGTACGGGGTTCATGAAAGCTTCCATTAGTATTTTTAAAAATCACTTCTGCGAAATCGGATTTTGCATTTACCCGGAATTTGGGTTTTCCCATTGTTGGCATTTCCTAAAAAATGCCATATTTTACTGTCCATTATTAAGCACTAAATAGCATTGGAGGAAATTCTTTCTACGCACATTGAATGACTTAAATAATGATCCGATTACACCAAAGTTTAAATCCAATATGGCTGACTAATTCCTAAATAATTTTTTTAGATTTGCAG
>JAMZAV010013041.1:0-17095 GCA_024449915.1 Sweltsa coloradensis | reverse complement strand
TACGACGAATGAACCATCTCACACTATCTCGAATATTCTTTCGTGAGGACGGAGTGGCGTGCACCCTTCACGGCCGGTGCAAACTGGCACGACGGCCCACCCCATTTTTTTTAATACGCACCGCACAAAACCTACACAAGATAATTGTTTAGAATTAGCTTTTGTACTCGACCTCATTTGAAGTTTTTCTTACGGGCTTTTTTCTCAGCAAGACATTATAATGCACATTGACGTCCATTGCTCTGGCCGTCGTGGTTTTCATTGACAATTTGCCAAGCCAGAAAGTCTTTCTTCAGTCATTGTACTCCGCAATACATTTTAATTAGTTTGAGTTTCGAAAACATTGTTCCGCACTTGCCACGGTGACTGGTATTGTGAGGAATAGCATTACAGCTGTGCATACATCAGAAAACTTGAAGAAAGGGCAGCTTTGTGTACCATTAACAAAGTTGCAAGTTCCATTACCGAAGTTGTTTTTAGAATCTCTGTTTTTAAACATGATCGGAAGCAAGTAACTGCCCGGAAACTTAGATGAAATGTCGGTAGTGTACTTGGAAACGAGTGTCGAGTGCCAGAAACTTGGCAATGTATTTACTTATTTTACGTCTAACCTATGCAGCCCAATGAGGAGAATAATTTGAAATGGTATGGTAGCCTCATAATTTTGCATCACTAGAAAAATTGTCACTAGCAGGTTAAAACCATACAAAGATTAATGGGACATACATGGAGTTGGAGAGAGGCCCGGGCCCCGGAGTGGCCCCGTGTCCGAGTGCAACTGCACCCTCTGCCCCCCGAAGCTACGCCACTGCCGGACGGACATTCTAAATGATTTGGCCACCTCAGACTTTGTCACCGTTTAGTTTAAAAAAAAACTTTCGATTAACTTTAATGAAACTTTTTAACTTTTTGAACGATTTTGCCACAAAACTAATGGCATTTAATCGGGAACGAAGCTTGCGGATGGTGAAACTGATCTATCCAAGATGGCTTCAAATTGTCACGCCAGTTGACTAATGACTGGGGATCTAGCCTACTATGGATGTTAAATATCACTTTACTTACCTCTCTTCTGTAATGTCTGCAGCCATCTCACCAACAAGAGGAGCAGGATGACAATGCGAGGTGTCCAGCCCTCATCCCAAGGGCTCTGGGTATAACGTGCACCCTCAATGGTACCAAGGTTCCCTGCAGTGACGCGCCCGAGGGGACAAAGGCACGGGCGGTTTGGAAAAAGGTTCGAAAAGGAAGGAACGACGTGGATATTGTATGTGATAAATCTGGATCGTGGAGGTCAGCTGACGGTAAGTAACCTAATATGATCCGGACTTTAAATAAATAAATCCGTATTTAGAGTCTACCCACTCAATCACATAACTGATTTTCAGTGGGGGACAGTAAACTAAAGCGACCAAGTCAACCCTGTAAGTCCCGACGCAATCGACGAGTGAGCGATAACCAACCAAACATCGATATTTTTTAATAGGAAATATAGTATCAGTGGAATGGACAGTGCGAACACCCGCGGATCAACGCTAGAATCAACAAGGCCAATTAAGAACAACTTTTAATTTATTATGGACTTAAGTCCAAATCAGAAGTTAAGAAACTTCTGACATTAGCGGGAATCGAATCCTGAACCTTCTGCATTGGAAGCAGAGACGCTAACCACAAGACCAACGAGCCACACACACAGAGAGAGCACGCTGGTTGTTATTTACTAAAAGTGTCTATAACCCCCATAACATTTTTTTAACCACATAATCTATAGCATAATACTAAAATGACTATTTAAGAAATATATATCTTGTAACTGTGATTTTACACGAATTTAGCAATTTTTTAATCCAGAATTTTGTGAAAATTGGCTTTTTGTAAAAATTCATAAATCGGCTTCAACATGCTTCTTTTTTGTTCCACATAGATACTAACATCGTACCAATCTAAAATGGCCCTTTATAACATCGTGTCTTAAAACTGTGGACCAATATACACCCAAATACGCAAAAATATGCATTCCAAAATCCCACCCCTTCTTGGTAATCAGCATATTTTGACCAAACCACTTGCCCAAATTACAAAACAAAATATAGAGAATTTGCAGAAAAGACTGTAGAGTACGTCAATAATGGCCAATATTTTTTTGGATCAAAATCCTCCAATGACACGGTGCATAAAGATCGTCTCCATGTTATTTCTTATGGGAGATTTTTGCCGATGGGACCTAGCTAAAAAAATACCAAGTTTGACAAATTTTCTTTCGGGTCATAGTGGACCAAATAATTTTTCTGATAGTTTCTAAATTAATAACTTATTGCCCAGAATGAAATATATTTTTTGAGTTTAGAGGGTGAATACCCCTTTATTGCAAACTTCATGGAAAGACTAATCCGCAGGTATACAGATTCCCTCCACTCCCCCTCTTTACCCCCACCACTTTCCTCGCACTATTAGCGAACACTAGACACCCAACGCTATTAGAGTAGGAAGGACGTAGATATTATTTTTTTATCCTTCCCTGACCCATATCTTGATTAAATTATTCAATATTCACTTCATATTCTAGTAAAATATTATGTGGTTGTTATATCTTCAGTTTTCTGAAGTTAGTAAAACTCAAGAAGGTTCGGGTTCATATAAATAAATAGTTAAATGTATTATTTTAAGTGAAATAAAACAGCTTATTGAGGCAATATAATAATTAATATCGAATTAAATTTAAATGTAAGCGTAGTTTTTTGAAATTGACAGATATGATAGGAAAATAGTGGTTATCGAGTGATAGTGATGTTTTGCTAATGAAAATATGAAAGCACATCTGTAAAAAAAAAAAAAAATCAACTTAGGCCTACATTAAATATATGTCACTTTTATAAAATTTGCTTGGTATTGAATAAGTACTAACAATTTGTGTATTAAACTTTTGTTCACTCTATATTTATATATATATATATATATATATATATATATATATATGTGCAGACATTGTATTTTTGGGTAGTCCGTGTGGTTTTATTATTAGTTCCAACGTTTCGGGCAGTTCTCCCTGCCCATCTTCAAGGAAATTTAAAACATAAAACAATATCAAAACCACTGCCTCCTAGATGTTCGTCGTGGCTCCTCGTTCCCTGCCTGTCCACGCGCACAGTGTTAATTGTTGTCCAAAGCGCTAGTTACCGTCCCCAAGAGCTTTCTTTTGTTTTTGATGTTGTTGTCACATTAAATGTCATCTCCCATGTAGTTTACTGTTAAATCCAACTAAATTGAATGTTTTAGATCGTATTTTGTGTACGTACATCACTTATCAAGGTTTGCAGAATAGTAATATACAAATTTGTCTAGTTATATTATGCTGGTAATTAAACAAAAATTAGATATTGATAACTTTGTTGTTTGATAATATAAGGCAGGGCTAATATGCATTTATTTTTATCTGGAGGGCCTATGCCTCCTATTCCTAATCATATTAAAAATCAATAGGCTTAGGTAGCCTACTCGGGCCCTAGTCTTGACTAGGCCACGAGCTAAACAATATTACTTTCCATCAAGAAGTGGCGCGTGCTAAAAAGGGGAGTCTGGTGAGGGCCTGGGTGGCACAATTTCCTTATTTCCCTGTAGTTCATGCAAAGAAAGGCCAACTTGTTTTAGATAATGGCATCCCGGTATCTTACAACTTCTTGCACGCACCATTGCCTATTATGAAGGAAAATATAGCTCAACTCTGGCATGATGACATTTGAATCGTATGCAGATCGTATGTAAACAACGAAAACAAAAGAAAGCTCTTGGGGACGGTAACTAGCGCTGTGGGAAAAAAGTGCGAATTTTCTTCAACAATCAAACCATGTTGTATGGACAGGCAGGGAACGAGGAGCCACGACGAACATCTAGGAGGCAGTGATCAAAACAAACAAAACCTTACTTCTTAACAAACACTGCAACTGGATACAAAGACAAAACCAAAAAGCTTAGAAAACATAGGTACTAATGACAACATATTATGAACATCCAGATATTTTAAAAACTGTGAAGACATCAACACACTCTATTACTTTTTAGATGACCTCAGCGTACGAGTAGATTTTAGGCCGTCCACCTCCGACAACAAGAGTTGACAAGAGGAAGAAAACTCAACAAGAACCCCTTGAGCCATCTACTCGTACGCTGAGGTCATCTAAAAAGTAATAGAGTGTGTTTGATGTCTTCACAGTTTTTAAAATATCTGGATGTTCGTAATATGTTGTCATTAGTACTATGTTTTCTAAGCTTTTTGGTTTTGTCTTTGTATCCAGTTGCAGTGTTTTGCTAAGAAGTAAGGTTTTGTTTGTTTTGATATTGTTTTATGTTTTAAATTTCCTTGAAGATGGGCAGGGAGAACTGCCCGAAAACGTTGGAACTAATAATAAAACCAACGGACTACCCGAAAATACAATGTCTGCATATGCAATCCGTGAAAGTCTGCGATATAACGTATATATATATCTATATAGTATATATAAAATTTACTTCTGTTGCATGTTTAGACTACAAGACTATACCTGGATCGGACGGTACAAGATATATCCGGCTGCTCACAGGGCTAACACTGATGGAATAGAATGCGCAAAGAATCTGCGCAACTTAGTCGTCATAGATTCACAAGAAGAGTTTAATGCTATTAAGGAATTCTGTAATGAGAAAGCGGATTGCACTGCGGAAGGTGGCGTTTTCATTGGTGTCCATTCCAGGGTCATGAATAAGTTGTTCATGACAGTTTTGGGTAAGTTGCTCGTTTAGCATTGTAAACTAGGCCGCTTCTCGAACGCTTTTTTTAGTCGCGTCGATGGATGAGCTTTTTTCAGTTTTAAGTATGCGTGGGATCTCTTTACTTCTTCAATGCTTTTTGAACGCATTGTAGGTGATTGTTGTCAAGTTTCTATTGTAATATGTTACTTGTTATTACCTCAAAAAACTTATATTAAAACCTTTATTTCTGTGGATTCTGGCTAACTTTTCCAACTTTTTCTTTCAAATGGCACTACATCACCATAACTTTAATGTTCATGTAAAATATGAACGTTGTAGCTCCACCCGTTTGGTCAGAATCGGCCAAAATGTCACGAAAATATTGCACTAAAAATCGAAAAGAATATTGTAAAAGTACGATATTCATGAGAAATATTTCTTCGATTGTACCCAAAAACGTGGTAGGTCTAAGATCAGATATTTCGGAGGTCCCCTCCAATTTTCATCAATATCGCATATGCCATTTGCCTGGTAGAGAGCGAACAAACAGAAAAAAGGGGAAAAACAAACATCTGAGCTAATTTTTTGGGGGCTCAGTGAAATTTAAGACTTTGCTTCGCTCTTCCTATGAATTTTCCATAATACTTTTGACAAAAAACGATATATCATTATATCGTAAGTCGTGACACACAATCACGCACACGCATGACTATTCTTTATTTACAATAATTCTTTGCTAACTAAAAATATATTAACATGTGTATGAATATTTTCAGCTGAGCGGTTCAGCAGTACGTCCTACATGACCTGGAAGGCTTATGAGCCAAGCGGCATAAAGGAGGAGCCATGCGTTATCCTTACTATACCATTCTACCAACTGAACGACGTTGCTTGTTTCTCTGATTACCCATTTATATGTGAGAAATATTGAATAAAATTAAATTTATTTTTAGTGACCAGACTGTATAACAAAAACTCTGGGCATGACTCTTTAGAATGTCAAATTTAAAGGAATGGTGCAAATCTGGGATTTTAAGAGATTAATTTACGGTAGTAGTTGACGATGCCCAAAAGTAAAATTTTTGAAAAATGTTCTTAAATAATCGGTGTAACGGTCTTTCTGTGCTAAGGCGTTTCTGTGCTATTACCCTGACTCATGCTAATTTATAAGGCAGTTTATCTATATTCAAATTGTTAACACCAAATCACAATTTGCAAACATGCATGTCTTTGATTTTCCTGTTGTCTGGTTACTGATTTATCTATGTGCATACTGTTGTTTGTTGTGATTGTGTTTAAAAAAAGTATGTATTTTAATTAACAATAAAGTTTCAAGAGAATATGTTTCCAATCTGGCCCCGCCCAGTCAAAATCATCATTTTCAAATAAGAACTAAAAATTATTCCTCTATTCTAGTCCATGCCTCCTGGTAACCCAAACTACAATGAGAATTTTTGCTTTCATTTTAGTCATGTCCTAGTCTGACCTACGAAACTCTACGTAATATCGGAGGTGTATCCTGCTAGTCAAACCAACATTTATATCATGCAAGTCTGTGAAGGGGAATCTGCGCACTTGGTATAGTTATTAATTCGCAGGCTCCACACTAATGACATTGTTTTTTGGCGCATTGAACATTAATTTTATTGTAGTTTAATTTGAGCTTCTGAATCTATGTTTGAGGCTTTGATAAGGGTACGAGCTGTCTTCTAATAGGAAGAATCCTCAATTGCCAAAACGTGGAGACTATTTTCTCCACTGATAGAAAAGTAGGATCCTACCTGAGAAATGCTAAAGACTCAATCCATCTGGAGGGAAAGGGGGTTTACGAGGTGCCATGTGGTGACTCTGACTAAACATATATGGGCCAAACAGATAGACGTATAGCCGTTAGGATCAAAGAACATTCCAATGCTAGCAAAATATTATCCTACCTGAGAAATGCTAAAGACTCAATCTATCTGGAGGGAAAGGGGGTTTCGAGGTGCCATGTGGTACTGTGACTAAACATACATAGGCCAAACAGATAGACGCATAGCCGTTAGGATCAAAGAAGATTCCAATGCTGTAAAAGCAGGAGACAAGATTATTGGCCTTGGTACAACATGCAAAAGCTCTCTCTCATGTTATAGATTTCGAGAACACTAGAACCATTTGCACTGTTTAGCAACTCCAGACACTATCATCAGGGAATCTGTAGAGATGAAAGCGGCCTCACAATCTAAACCAGAGAGATGATAGCCAAAGTCTACCTACCTGCTGTGTTGTTTTATTATAATCTATGTATTCTGGTAGTAAAACTGTTCTAGGATAAATAAACGCATCTTTAAATGTATGTTTCGTGCTTTTTTACATCATTGTTAGCTCTGATTCGGAAGGTCGAGGGTTCAAATCCCTTCGAGACCGGCAATCCTGACTGAAGGTTTTCCCGAGGTTTTCCTCAGTCGTTATGCGAATGCAACGGATTGTGTCCATGTTAAACAGATTTCGGTCATCCCAGACACCATCCCCTTCCTCTCCCCCTCATTTTCCTCCCCTCCAACCACTATACTATATCTCTAAGTAAAGAAGAGTTTCTTCCCCAAAGACGTTATGGCATTCCTTCAATAAGAGCCCGGAGGCTCGGTGTGAAACTACAAGCATGCACAAAAGTAGAAAAGTGTAATGCATTCGACAGAAACAGAAGATGATCCTAACTCCAATATATCTAGTACGACAGAATATTAACAAATACATTGAAATTATTATAAATATTGAGTAAGTTAATTAATTGCTTTATACCTTTTGGGATAAATTTTGACAATTAGTTTATCTTGCCCGTGAACTCATTTATATAATATGTGAATTTAGATATGAACCAAAAGAGGCTAATAAATATACTACTATAGACTTAGCAGATTACATTGGTTTAGGCCGACGTCTATATAATTGCAATATGAACTGAATAACACAGTTTGCATTGCTCTGCGAGGGAAATGTTGCTTTTGTCTAGGCTTCAATTGTTCCACCATTGATGCGTTTACAAAATACACATTACTCTGAAACCTCAAATCATCCGTTAAAATAAATTAATAGTCCCGCCCCTAATGGCTAAACCCCCATCCGGGCCATCCTAGAGCTAAACAGCGTCTTCAAGTACAGTAGGCCTAATCTTAGGACCTAACCGAATAGTGTTCTTCGCCGTTCTTGGTCTCATTACTTGGTCTTGTTCTTATTCTTGGTCTGATTCCTGGTCTTGTTACTAGATTGCCTTATGCATTTTATCTTTTATTTATTTATGCAATTTATCGGACGTATCGTAAACAGCCGCCATGTTCTAGTACTAAGAACAAGATCAGGTGTCTTTTTCCGATTCTCGTTCTCATTCCCAGATTTCGGCGAGTCTCGATCGTGCGCTCGACTATTCGGATGCTACTAGCTACGTCACGGATATCGTGACGCGTAACGGTGACGTAAAACGAGAATAAGACCAGGGAATGAACGCGTTTTGTCACTTTTCGGATAGCTCCTTATAATAATACATAGACACATACTGGTTGATTTGCCAATAATACTAGGGTGAACAAAAACATGTATAGGTTAGTTTTGTTTTTAAACTTTGCGTTTCCTCTACGACCTTACTATAACATAGATCTAATTACGTTACAATAAAACTATGGAAACGACAAAGTCGTTGATAGACGAGTGAGTGAGCCATGTGTTGTGTACCAGGGAACATCCCTTTTCCTTCCCTTTACCTAAGACTGAATCCAGCCTAGTATGGGGAATGATACCGGGTATTCAACACAATGGCTCACTCACTCGTCTATCAACGACTTTGGCGTTTCCATAGTCTAGTTGGCTAAGGCGTCCTTATACCCGGAATGTGGGAAACCTGGGTTCAATCCCCCACCTTGATAATGTCTGACGTAGTACAGACGAAACGTCGGTGGACGCCCAGGTTCTGCCCTGGTTCATCTTATTTTCGACGCGGTTTTTTAAGCGAGCGAAGCGAGCGTTTCCATTTGACTCTGCCGGAAAAATTAGTCACTGGTTTTGTTTTTGTTTTTTTTTGTTTTTTGTTTGTTTGTTTGTTTGTTTGTTTGTTTGTTTTTTTTTTTTTTTTGTATGTCTCGCGATAACGTTCGAACGGAGGCTCGGATCGAGTTGAAATTTTCACCATCCGCAAGCTTTGTTCTCGATTGAATGCCATTAGTTTTGTGGCAAAATCGTTCATAAAGTTAAAAAGTTAGATTAAAGTTAATCGAAAGTTTTTTTTTTCAAACTTCGCGGCGACAAAATCTGAGATGGCCAAATCATTTAGAATGTCCGTCCGGTCACGAATATGTTATGTTAATTTTATTTTGATCCGATAAGTAGTGTAGATGGAAATTACATTATAACTAAGTACGGTTACCATGGCAACGGAAAATCGTGCAGCTTTTTTGGCTCATGATAGCTGTCGAACGGAGGCTCGGATCGAGTTGAAATTTTCACCATCCGCAAGCTTTGTTCTCGATTGAATGCCATTAGTTTTGTGGCAAAATCGTTCAAAAAGTTAAAAAGTTACATTAAAGTTAATCGAAAGTTTTTTTTTTCAAACTCAACGGCGACAAAATCTGAGATAGCCAAATCATTTAGAATGTCCGTCCGGTCACGAATATGTTAATTTTATTTTGATCCGATAAGTAGTGTAGATGAAAATTACACTAGGAAACGCTCAGTTGGACGCGTTGATAAGCGAGCACGTGCTATAGCTAGACCCACAATGCACATTTTTTTAAATTTTAAAATTTGCGACGTTTGCTGTCCACAGGGCCATGTTTCCGATATTATTTATTATTGCCAAGGTATTTGGGTAAACCCGTATGTAAATCTTTACTTTGTGGATAAAATCCACCGCCATCTAGAGGACCTTGACTCATTGGGAAAAATATTTAAACTCTTTGGTGACAAATAATATACTGCTTCCTCGAAAGTATTTTGATTACTTCTAGGTGGCAGTGCATTAGAAACTTCGCGCGTCTTTTCGTTGCCATGGCAACGTTACTTTTGTTATAATGTAATTTCCATCTACACTACTTATCGGATCAAACTAAAATTAACATATTCGTGACCGGACGGACATTCTAAATGATTTGGCTATCTCAGATTTTGTCGCCGGTTAGTTTGAAAAAAAAACTTTCGATTAACTTTAATGTAACTTTTTAACTTTTTGAACGATTTTGCCACAAAACTAATGGCATTCAATCGAGAATAAAGCTTGCGGATGGTCAAAATTTCAACTCGATCCGAGCCTCCGTTCGAACGTTATGGCGAGACATACAAACAAACAAAAAAACAAAAAAACAAAACGAGTGACAAATTTTTCCGGCAGAGTCAAATGGAAACGCTCGCTTCGCTCGCTTAATTATAACAAAAGTAACGTTGCCATGGCAACGAAAAGACGCGCGAAGTTTCTAATGCACTGCCACCTAGAAGTTATCAAAATACTTTCGAGGAAGCAGTCTATTATTTGTCAACAAAGGGTTTAAATAGTTTTCCCAAGGAGTCAAGGTCCTCTAGATGGCGGTGGATTTTAAAGAAAAGATTTAAACACGGGTTTACCCAAATACCTTGGCAATAATCTAGGTGCCCGTAAGGGCGCCGCAGCCAAGCCGCGGTGCGCTACACACTCAAGCACCTTATACACCAAGCAGAGTTGGGGTGATTTCGAGGTGCTACCCAGCCGTCATGTAACGTGATGTGAACTTGAAAACTATCACAATCGAGGGGATTTAGGTACCTGACAACACATGCCAAATTTTATTGGGGTACGACCATTCCTTATTGGAGAAAAAATGGCTTGAAACATGCTCAAAATCACTTTAAGGATGTTAGCTACTGCTACTGCTACTGCTACTGCTACTACTACTAACATCTAATTCTTCAGTTTCAATCGGCCCGCGATTCTGACCAGACGGGTGGGGCTACAATGTTCATATTTTACATGGACATTAAGGTTATAGTAATAAAGTCTCTTTTGAAAAAAAAGTTGAAAAAGTTTACTGGAAGGCTTCCAAATAAAGGTTTTAAATAAGCCTTATACACTAGGCATACAATCAACAAGTAACTATAGTTACTTGACACTTGTTGACGGTATAAGCAGAGTTAGGCGGGAAAGTGCGATACGTAAACAAATGGTGGACATTTTAAATTTTGCTTCTATGTGTGAAACGAGAAAAGTTGTCATTATACTCTCATAAAACAAATCAGAAACCATCCCTGGCCTAGGCCCAGATGTAGAAAATTATTTTAAATAACAACAGTGTAGGTCTAAAGTTCCATTAGGCTATAGGACTAGATAAATAAATACTTACACTACATGTTTGACAAGCCCTAGGCCTTTCTTAGCCAACCCTAGGCCAGCACATCCTTGTTCTGACACAAATCCCGTACAAATAACTAGTTTTGATTACTAAAAGCCTAATGCAGATAACCAATGGTATGATAGTCCTAGGCTATTCCAAAATTTACGGCAATAATAAGCCTTTTCTTTTCAATTAATAAACTCACGCAATCTCCTGTCACTTTTAATGAAAATGTAAAACAAAAGATGGTGAAAATTTTCAATATTCTTTTGATTATCTGATGATTTACATGGCTGTGGATGCAGTGAAATAGGTGTAAAATAACATTAGTTGTGCATTTGTTGTTACATGGGAAAGTTTTAATTGGATGTGAGTTGCCTAGACTTAACCAGTCCTTATACCGTCGTTATACCATGGTTATACCACCTATACCCAGGATGTACATGAATCCGGGCCTAGATATTTTACATCCTATTGTTATTGCTAATACCACTAGGAAACGCTCAGTTGGACGCGTTGATAAGCGAGCACGTGCTATAGCTAGACCCACATTGCACATTTTTTTAAATTTAAAAATTTACGACGTTCGCGTTTTAGTCAGGTTCACTATGTCGTAAAAACGACTTTCGTAGGATTTTTTTGGAGTTTAGCAAAGTGCCATATTTTTGGAAAGCTTAAAACGTAAGGAATTCAAAAATCCATGTTTACATTTGCTCAGATGTTCGTACGGCCGCCATTTTGGATAATCAAAATGGCCGCCCGAAAATATTAATTTAACTATATCTCGGCTTCCAAGTGACATAGAAAGTTCATATAAAATGCTCTTACTATGTTTTAACACCAAGAATATTAAAATCAAAGTTAAAATTTGTAAAAATGCAGCACGGCTGCCATTTTGAATTTAAACTATGGCTGACCCTAAAATTCAAATTTCACTATAATTAAGCTTCCAATTGACATAGAGAGTTCATGTTAGTTGTTACTACAATGTATTTACACCAGCAATATATTATTAAATGTTTACATTTGCATAGATGCCTCTATGGTCGTTTTTTGGACTTTAAAAATTGGCGACCAGAAATAAAACTTGCTTGATAGCTCGACATGTAATTGTCTAAGAACGTTGGTGAAAAAGGCTCTTCATTTGAGTTAATATCATAAATAACCATAAATCCCTACTAAAAATTGCTTACATGCCCATATCGCCGCCATTTTGGATTTTAAAATGACCACCGTCAAACGAGAATTTCATGATATCTCGGCTTCCAAGTGACATAGAAGGTAAATGTTAGATTCTTCTTCTATGTTATAACATCAGGAAGATGAAATTTATATTTAAATTTGCAGACAAGTCAATTGTGTTGCTATGGCCGCCATTTTGGATTTTAAAATGGCGTCCGATACTAGGAATAACGTGAATTTTAGCTTTTATTTGTTTTTGATAGATGATTTAACATGCAGTTTTTACATAAGAATAAATTAATTTATCTTTTCATTTGCACAAATCATTTAGGTTGGTGCTACATGATGTGAATAGGGCATAGAGAAATTGGATCGTTTACGAAGAGCAGACAGTGGCCCAATTACCGAATGCAGCAACGTCTGTCCTATTGCTGTTGAAAGGGACATGTTGTACAAGTTCATCACAAATGCATGTGTACCACAAGAGTGTGTTCAGAATATCTTGAATGCTGATGAAACTGGTTAGAAACTTTATTAAAGCTACGTCCCTGAACGCATCAATGGAGATGTCAGCCTGTGGGCCCCAGTCAAAAAAAGAACAAGATGTACATGTCTGGAAGCAAAACAGCAATTGATAAAGCTTTGTAACTAGACAGTTGACCTGCGACTGCGATATACCAAAAATCTATATGGTCACCTGATGGTTTTGAGCTGATCAAACAGAGATATTGACCAAAAGAATGCTGTTGGTAACTTTGAGTTTAAATTAACTCTCCGAGAGCACTTTTTGCTCCAGATGGGTCATTGTTTCCATGTAATGACAAATCTAAGCTGATACAATATCTTCAGAAGTGAGCAAATACTGACGAAAGCACTGGGCAGACAGAAACTCCAGGAACCAGTGTGCAACGACCCTTTTCATCAACAAATCCGAGAATCACCGTTGTTGACGGAATGGTTCTTCTCCAGAAAATGACGGGAAAAGTAGGTATACTCAAAACAGTAAGAAATCTTGCACAAAGTTTCAACGAAAGGATTACAAATTTGATATCAACGAACTGATATTCTTCACTCCTGATACAGATATTTTGGTTCTGGCTCTCGCAAACTATGACAAGCTGTGCAAAAAACGCTACACTCGATGGTATCCGGTATGGTGGACATAGAACCAATCAGGAGAGCTTTAGGCACGGACAAAGCGCAAGCTTTATACCTATATTCCACGCGTTCACTGAAGCGGACAACGTTGGGAAGTTCTCAGGAATAGGTTACACCAAATGGTTTCAACTGTACTCGAACGCTGATGAAACCGTCCATGGAAGGTGATCTTCAGTAGGAGGTGAAAGACAAACTGGGAAACTTTGTTTGCTCAATGTACTGTCCGAAAAGTCTCTACATCAGAATCATACCTGATCTAAGTTGGCATCTGTTCTGCAAACAACTCGAAGAATGAGAAAGCAAGAAGTTACCACCTACATTTTTTGCACTCGAAGAACACATCAAGCGCGTGCAGATACAAAGCCAGGTATGGTGTCAAGCCACAGTCATGCAGCAACAGCTTATTGACCCCTCAAAATTCAGTAACTGTAAGGATACAGATGGAGATGCTGCCAGTTACTACAAAGGTTCTTCAGCACCACAGGCTATCATCGAGTTGGTCAGATGCCAATGCAAAACCAACTGCTCCACGCAAGATGTTCATGTAGAGAAAGAATAACTTACCATGTACAGAACTTTGATTGTGGGACACCGAATGCGAAAATGACGATGACGGCAGCATTGTTATTGCTGACAGTGACAGTGATGAAGATGAGGTCTAGTGTAATAAAGATAAAGAAGATAATGTTTTCTCAATGCAAATAATTTCATAATTTCACATATACTTAAAATATAATTCATAGCTTTTAACTTCTGAAAAGTATGACTAAAAATACTGCGATCAGTACCTTACATTTCATTCTCCTTACTTTTGTGCTACAAATAAATTCAACTACCACTAAACTACTACTACTACTACTACTACTACTACTACTACTACTACTACTACTACTACTACTACTACTACTACTACTACTACTACTACTACTATACTACTACTACTACTACTACTACTACTATACTACTACTACTACTACTAGTATTTTATATTAATCCAATCATTTGTAAATTCCAGTAGTCCGACAAAATGAAATCATCACTTTAAATGAACTGTGCAAAATATGTAAACTTCAAGATTCCTTTTCTTGATGTTGAAACATATGCTTGTTCTTTAAAATTTTGATGATAAAGGGAGGCCATTTTTAATTCAAAGTGCCAGCTTCAGAGTAATCTATGTAGATGCAGGCGTAGATTAATATATTCCAGATTTTAAAACGTACAAAGAGAGATTTACGTTATTCATACGTATTGGACGCCATTTTTAAATCCAAAATGGCGGCCATGGCAACACAATTGGTTTGTCATGCCAATTTAAATATAAATTTCATTTCCCTGATGTTATAACATAGAAGAAGAATTTTAAATTAACCTTCTTTGTCACTTGGAAGCCGAGATATCATGAAATTCTCGTTTGACGGTGGTCATTTTAAAATCCAAAATGGCGGCGATATGGGCATGTAAGCAATTTTTAGTAGGGATTTATGGTTATTTATGATATTAACTCAAATGAAGAGCCTTTTTCACCAACGTTCTTAGACAATTACATGTCGAGCTATCAAGCAAGTTTTATTTCTGGTCGCCAATTTTTAAAGTCCAAAAAAACGACCATAGAAGCATCTATGCAAATGTAAACATTTAATAATATATTGCTGGTGTAAATACATTGTAGTAACAACTAACATGAACTCTCTATGTCAATTGGAAGCTTAATTATAGTGAAATTTGAATTTTAGGGTCAGCCATAGTTTAAATTCAAAATGGCAGCCGTGCTGCATATTTACAAATTTTAACTTTGATTTTAATATTCTTGGTGTTAAAACATAGTAAGAGCATTTTATATGAACTTTCTATGTCACTTGGAAGCCGAGATATAGTTAAATTAATATTTTCGGGCGGCCATTTTGATTATCCAAAATGGCGGCCATACGAACATCTGAGCAAATGTAAACATGGATTTTGAATTCCTTACGTTTTAAGCTTTCCAAAAATATGGCACTTTGCAAATCTCCAAAAAAATCCCACGAAAATACATAGTGAACCTGACTATTTCCAGTATTATTTATTATTGCCAAGGTATTTGGGTAAACCGTGTTTAAATCTTTACTTTAAAATCCACCGCCATCTAGAGGATCTTGACTCCTTGGGAAAACTATTTAAACTCTTTGTTGACAAATAATAGACTACTTCCTCGAAAGTATTTTGATTACTTCTAGGTGGCAGTGCATTAGAAACTTCGCGCGTCTTTTCGTTGCCATGGCAACGTTACTTTTGTTATAATGTAATTTCCATCTACACTACTTATCGGATCAAACTAAAATTAACATATTCGTGACCGGACGGACATTCTAAATGATTTGGCTATCTCAGATTTTGTCGCCGGTTAGTTTGAAAAAAAAAAACTTTCGATTAACTTTAATGTAACTTTTTAACTTTTTGAACGATTTTGCCACAAAACTAATGGCATTCAATCGAGAACAAAGCTTGCGGATGGTGAAAATTTCAACTCGATCCGAGCCTCCGTTCGAACGTTATCGCGAGACATACAAAAAAAACAAAAAAACAAAAAAAAAAAAAAAAAAACAAAACCAGTGACTAATTTTTCCGGCAGAGTCAAATGGAAACGCTCGCTTCGCTCGCTTAATAAAAATTAAATCAACTTTGATAAAAATATTATATTTTAACAAATAATTTTGTAATGGAACTTGAAAAAGTAATGAGATCACACACATAACAAAAACTTGTAGAAATACAGCCAAACCTTACACACTCAAAAGGAATGAGATCTAAAAAAAGGGCCAAGCTCATCTACCCTTCTACATTTGCGCATTCTTAATTCATAAACGTACAGTGTCCCATAACAGCATCCTCGAAAAGCTTG
This sequence comes from Sweltsa coloradensis, assembly GCA_024449915.1. Lineage (NCBI taxonomy): Eukaryota > Metazoa > Arthropoda > Insecta > Plecoptera > Chloroperlidae > Sweltsa > Sweltsa coloradensis. The sequence goes on along the minus strand of JAMZAV010013041.1, from coordinate 823 downwards.
GCAAAATAGAATTTGCATGTTTACGTTTAAATTAATTAGAAAAAAAAAGAACTTGGATAAACTATTACGTTTAAATTAATAATCGCAAATTCTATTTTGCCAAGCTTTTCGAGGATGCTGTTATGGGACACTGTACGTTTATGAATTAAGAATGCGCAAATGTAGAAGGGTAGATGAGCTTGGCCCTTTTTTTAGATCTCATTCCTTTTGAGTGTGTAAGGTTTGGCTGTATTTCTACAAGTTTTTGTTATGTGTGTTAAATAATACTGGAAACGCGAACGTCGTAAATTTTTAAATTTAAAAAAATGTGCAATGTGGGTCTAGCTATAGCACGTGCTCGCTTATCAACGCGTCCAACTGAGCGTTTCCTAGTTTTTATCCTATGACGGGCCGCGAAAACCTACAACAATCCATATATGTATATATATATATATATATATGTTTAAACTTGGCTTTATAGTAGGCGACTATGACGCTGTTATGTTAGTACTTTAGACAGAAATAAAAAATAAAAAAATAAAAATAAGTCTAAAGTCTACCCGGGAACATCCCCGTTTAAGTTGATTAATATGATAAATATATGTATGTATTATATATACATACCCGGGAACATTTGTATTTAAGTTGATAAATATATACATATATTTATCAACTTAAATACAAATGTTCCCGGGTATGTATATATAATATAAACATATATTTATCAACTTATATATATATATATATATATATATTTATGTTTTTACGTAGATTTTCTCGGATATAATGTGACATAATGAAATTCTTTCGAGTTTCCGAGTTAAATAAGTTTTATTACCAACGT
>JAMZAV010013040.1:0-13948 GCA_024449915.1 Sweltsa coloradensis | reverse complement strand
AACTGACCATTGCATTTAAGACACACATTCCTTTCAGGGCATCTACAATATCCAATTTACCGTCAGAATTCAAGTTTAAGTGAGTTAGGACATTTGCGATACATAATGGACCGAGAAACGCTGCTAGTGACTGTGTAAAGAGGGTTTCAATTAGATTTAAACATCAGCTAGAAAACACCGAATAGAATAAAACACAATGAAAAGTTGTGAGGAGTTGTTAAAAGTTTGAGAATCTCGTGAACTCAGAGCGACCTCGATTGGTGTCAGTTTTCCCTTTGTTCTTGTTTATCTTTTATTAATGTCTGTGGCGACGTGTTTGTTGGTTTTTCACAATTATTTATATTTATTTATTTATGAATTAATGTATATTTCTTATTTCATAATTGATGATTGTGCTTATAATCATGAATTAGCCTAGCATTAAAAAAATTACGTTGCATATAATTTTTGGTGATTGTTTTTTCTGTACAACTGTGTAGCACAAAAATAACGCAATTATTGTCCCAGAAATTTGTCCTGAAAGGGGATCGAACCCAGAACGTCCTCCCTAACGAACCGATATTTAAACGAACTGATCTATCGGGGTCCAAGACAACCCTTTACAATTGGTATATATTGTGATTGTTTGTCATTAAACTAAAAAATCACGGGAAGCCAGCCCACGGTGCATGTATGTCCCTCTTCAAGTGTTTAACTAGGTAGGCCTATATTGGAGTTAGGACAATTGTGAAGGGATGTCTGAGGGCTGTTTTAGGAGGACTCAATCCCTTGGATTTGCTTTAACGACTGAGGAAAACGTAGGATAAACCTTCAGTCAGGATTGCCGGTCTCGACGGGATTCGAACCCGGGACCTCCCGAATCAGAGTCGCGCCGCTTAACGCTTGAGCCAAACCACCATCGCTTTAAAAAATTATCACAACTCAAATACCCGGAAACGTATATTATAAAACCACTGAACTGAACTGCATACTAGTCACAGTATTAAATTTGATAATATTAACATAGTTTCAAAAGAAACAGACGATTTAAAATGAAGAAATAAAAGAAGTCGCGGTCATCAACCGCATAACCAAATGCATAAGTCAAGGTAGTTATGCTTTCCCGACAATTTGGGGGTCGGTAATAAACAAAAATCACCGATAATGTCGTGGCGTTTCCCTCCCTGTCCGCCAGACGAGGTCTACACGTCAGTCGGGCATGGACGATGCTTGAGGAAGGAGACGGGAGTCTCCGAAATATCGCGAATAAAAGTAAGTAACCCAGGTTAAAGTTCAGTTGAGTGGTTTTATAATACTATCGGTTTTGTTTATTATAAACTATTTAATTGGGCCATCAAAGCCCAACTCGCAACCTTCTCGTCGTTTGGCCCGTGAGTAGGGGAGTTACACTCCCTGAAACTAATGGCGAGCTCTGGGTCGTCGTCGGGGAACTTTCCTCTTCCCCTTTTACTACCTCCTCGACGGCGACGACAATGAAAACACGGGCTGATGATGACACGGACTGATGATGACGACCACGACGTGGGGGAACTCTGCCTCCCCATTCGCTTGTGACTGATTCTGACCAGCACAGGTCTGTCCATCCCCTTGTCCCCCCGCGTCTCCCCTTACGTTCCTCCCCTTGGAAAGAAGTATACACGGTGGTAACTCACACTTATAGAAATTGTTTTATCTTGGAGGCGCGAATAATCTTAGCTGTTAAAGCGCCCTAAAACTACTTATACTAATACTAATACCATTTAATTATTATTATCGGCGTGAACTCACCGTGCTCTCAGCGACCTCGACGAGCGGGTTCGTGTCGTTGTACGTCCACTGTCGTATCTTGTTGCTGCCGGACTCTCCGGTGGCGGACTCGAAGCCATCCGTGTTGTTGGCGTCCTTCCAGCCGACCAGTGGCGGGAAGCAGATGACGAAGCTCAGCACCCACACGCCGGCGATCAGCAGCTTGGCGCGACCTGGGGAGAAACAATATCATGTTGAGAATAATCATGTGTTGGACTGAAGCCGTCCGTGTTGTTGGCGTCCTTCCAGCCGACCAGTGGCGGGAAGCAGATGACGAAGCTCAGCACCCACACGCCGGCGATCAGCAGCTTGGCGCGACCTGGGGGAAAACAATATCATATTGAGAATAATCATTTGTTGGACTACACACTACGGTTAAAACAATCAAGTTAGAGGATGGGATAGTCGCGAAATTAAAACCACGCGAAATTACAGTTTTTTCGTGATATCTCGAGAACGATGCAAAATATCTAAAATCTGATTTTAGACCGAATTGTGGTTTTGTTAGAACAATATAATGCAAGAAAAAATATTGTAAATGTATGGCCATTAAGTTTTTTTTATTAGAAGAGTAATTAATTAAATTATATCTTAATACAAACCTCACCGATTATTATATTTGAATATTTTTTTCTTGCATTACATTGTTCTAACAAAACCACACAGTTCGGTCAAGAATCAGTTTTTAGATATTTTGCATCGTTCTCGAGATATCACGAAAAAAATGTAATTTTCGCGTAATTTCTATTTCGTGACTATCCCATCCTCTTAATCCGCATAGACGTAGGCTAAAGAGGCTGCATTGATTAATTGATTGATTTGATATTGCTTAACGTCTCATATAAATGTACTTTGGCTATTCGAGATGATGAGTTGTGAAAGATGAGGATGAAGTATGAACAGAAGGGAGGAGGGGAAAACCCGGTACCGGCACGTAGCCTGCTCCTTTCCGAAAAGTACCAAGGGGATCAACGGCTTAACGTAACGTAACGTATTATGAATGTACTTAAAGTTATTTAATAAAATTACATTAAAAAATTATAAAAAAAAAAGTTCTTTGACAATGATTACTCCGCCAAGGAAAATCAAAACTTTATAAAGTTGTCCCCAGCAAAACAAAGTGAAGTCTTGATGTTATCTTTAAAGAGTCACTGTAATGAATTCACTGATATCTTTAGGGGTCACTAATGATTCACTATGATATCATTACGATGTCTTCAGTTTCTCTAAATGTCCCACATATACGGTTCGTAATGATGTCATTAGAAGGTCATTTTTTTATGATTTTTTAGATAATTTTTTTTATGGCGTCGGTAAGATATACGTTAATGATATCTTATGATGTCAATAGGAGATCACGGTCCGGAAGCAACACTAGCGCGATCTAGTAGCCACGCAATGAAGCCATCAATGGCAGAAAATTTAATAAAAGTTATATTTCCTCCGAAGTTTACGAACTTTGTTTTGACTGAGAGGGGTACCACGGTACCTGATCGACCTGTATAGAGAAGAATCACATATCTAAATTATATCGCCAAGACCAGGACTAGAACCCGGAACCCCTACCTCCATAGTCGAACGCCTTCTCCACTCGGACACGGTGCCTGTGAGATCCCCGGCCGCGCTACCGGCATATGAGATGGAGCCCGCGCGCGAGGGTCTGCGGCGTGTTCGCGCGCTCTTAAAAAACAAACACTTGTGAATTCTTCGTGGTCTTCTAGCATATTGTTGGCCCCCTTTTCTAAGAATTTATTATTTTATGTATTAATTACTTTGTGTTTCAGTTCATTTCCCTTTTTTTTGTGGTTTGAAGACAGTTGAGAGCAAAAATTGAGAACTCTGCAATTCTCGAAATCTTACAAGTTAGTTTTTTTCCCATGCCCAATAAAAAAGTTCCTTAATATAATATCACCTTAATTAGAATGTGATCATTGTATAGATAGGCCTACACAATAAAAGAACATATTGTATCAATCAATGATTTCAAAAGATGTTATGTTACTTTTGCAATTAGGAAATATATCTTTAAACTATCATTGAATGGCATCATAAATTATAAATTAAGAAGTGAAATATACAAAATAATATACCTACTTTAACTTTCATAATCATGAATGTATTATTCCGAATGGGCATCAAAATCTTTTTATTATTACCAGAATATTGACTCAACAGTGATGGGTGAAAATGGGTTAAAAACATAAACAAATTACATCCGGTGATTTGTTTTGTAGATATAATCTGGCTTAAGCCTAATTCGTTAATTTTCGTTCCCCATCGAATGGGAACAACGGTTGTTAAACCTGAAATTTTGGTAATGTCTGTATAGGCCTACTTTTCAATTTTTTTTTATAACAGTTGAGTGAAAGTTTTGGGGAAAAAGCGCTTTTTATGGGCTTTTTTGCTATAGTAATTATTGTTTTGGTTTTTATTTTTTGGGGTTTATTTCGAGTAAGGACGCGTCAACCGTTAGGTCATAATGCACCACTCTAACGTAGGCGGGGGGGGGGGGGGGGGAGGGGCGCATGCTGGTCAGAACCAGCCACGGGTAAGAGGAGGAAAGGGGGTTCTCACGTCGCGGTCGTCATTGTCTTGTCTTCGTAATCGTGCACAGCTCGCCCCTGTGTGTGACACGTATACACCACCTTTCTACGAAATCATAATCATAATCAGGAGGGGCGCGAATAATCTTTGCCGTTGAAGCGCCCTTAAACTACTAATTGGATAATTGGACAATAAAAATTTCATCGCAATTGGAGTTTCGGTTTAGCCGGAATCGTGTTAACAAACTGACAAAAATACAAAAAGAAAAAAAAGAAAAAAAAACATTCCGGATTTTTTTCTCCAGTGTAGTGAAATGGAATCTTCGCTACGCTCATCCAAATAAGACATTATTACAAAAAAGTGTGTATCATCCAGTGATTTTAAAAAGATGTACTAGGATGTCAGTTAAAGATACAATCAGCACGTGTCTCGTAATGGCATCGGGAAGATGTCTTTAAAGTATCAATCAAAGACATCTTTAATTCTAGGAATTTAACGAAAAATTGAAATAAATTGTGTGTGTATGGGTATTAAATTATGAATATTTTCATAATGTTTACAAAAACACATTATAACTAAAAAAAATAGTATCAACTAATGATTTCAAAAAGATGTTCTTAAAAAGTCAGTTAAAGATATATTCTACATGTGTCTCGTAATGACATCGGGAAGATGTCTTTAGAAAATCATTTATTGACAGCTTATATTAATGGGAATTACTGAAAAATACAAATAAATGACGGTTTTGTTTCGTCTTAAATGATAAATATCAGATAATGTTTAACAATAACACATTATTACTAAAAAACATTGTATCAACTAGTGATTTCAAAAAGATGTTCATAGGAAGTCAGTGAAAGATGTATGCTGCATGTGTCTCGTAATGATATCGGAAAGATATCTTTCAGCTTCCACTAACCGACGTGAAACATTAATGACACGATTGGGGAACTTCTAATGATATCAGTGTGTTTGTTGGGTTCATTTTTACATTTTTTACTTTAAACTTCTTGTAGTTTGCATTAATTTTTAAATTATTTATAAAGTCATTGTAATTATAAAAATATTAGTTATTTGAGAACGATTACACTGTCAAGGGAAATCAAAACTTTATCAACTTTTCATTTTTACTTTTTTACTTTAAACTTCTTGTTGCATTAATTATAAAGAAATCGGTTGTGAAAATAACTAGGCCGCTTCGCTAACGCTTTTTCCAGTCGCGTTGATGGATGAGCTTTTTAATATTTCTGTCCAGTGATTACGTTTTTAAGTGAGATCTCATTACTTTTCCAAGTTCCATTACAAAATTATTTTTGAAAAACTAGGAAGCTTCGCAAAAAACTTACATTAAAAGCTTTATTTCTATGGATTCTGGCTCACTTTTTCTTTCAAAAGGTACTACATCACCATAACCTTAATGTATATTTATAATATGAACGTTGTAGCCCCACCCGTTTGGTCAGAATCGGCCCAAATGGCACTAAAATATCGCACCAAAAATCGTAGAAAATCGTAAAAGTACGATATTCATGAGAAATATTTCTTCGATTGTACCCAAAAACAATACACCTCTAAGTTCAGAGATTTTAAAGGTCCCCTCCAATTTTCATTAGGGTCGCATATGCCGTTTGCCCGGTAGAGAGCGAAAAAACAGACACAAAAACAACGAAAAAACGAAAAAAACACCCGAGCAAATTTTTTTGGGGGATCAGTGAAATTGAAGTCTTCGCTTCGCTCATCAAATTATAGAAAGTTAAATTACTCTAGGTCCAAAGATATGCTTTTTGTACACATTGTAGATGATTATTGTCAAGTTTCTATAGTTAATTGATATTACTTGTTAATTATACACATGTAAATTGCTAATACCAAAACCTTTATTTCTATAAATTTTGACCAACTTTTTCAACTTTTTCTTTCAAAAGGCACTGTATCACCATAATCTTTATGTCAATGTAAAATATGAACGTTGTAGCCCCACCCGTTTGGTCAGATTCGGCCCAAATATCACGAAAATATCGTATTAAAAATCGGGGAAAGATCGTAAATGTACGATTTCTATGAGAAATATTTCTTCAAACGTCTCTTAAATCATTACATATATTATTTCAGTGATTTTAAACGTCCCCATAAAGTTTTATCGAGATTCACATGCACCTAACATATAACATGAAATACACTTAATAAATTCACCGCCATGTGTTCTATACTAAACAAAAAAAATACCACAACAATAATACTGTCCGTAATACTAGATAAATATAGCTTAGAAAATAATAAAATCAAGTAATGAGGACCCGGCACCTCCACCAACAATGTTATTCTTATGGAGTTTCAACTTTTCTCGCTTTACCCGGCACCTCCACCAAAAGCATATCTAAATTTCTACTTGAATTATTTGTTTGTGACAGAACACGTTGAATTTGACTTCATTTTGATATAGCTAGGAAAACACTTGATTCCCGCCGCGTTGGTGGATGAGCTTTTTTGTAAGTTTTTAGTTTGCGTGGGACCACTTTTTCTTTGCAAGTGCTTTTTGAATGCATTGTAGGTGATTGTTGTCAAGTTTTTCTTGTTACTTGTTAATTGTTATTATAAACCTAAAAAACTCATATTAAAACCTTTATTCTATGGATTCTGGCTAACTTTTTCAACTTTTTCTTTCAAAAAGCAATACATCACCATAACCTTAATGTCTATGTGAAATATGAACGTTGTATCCCCAGCCGTTTGGTCAGAATCGGCCCAAAGGTCACGAAAATATCGCACTAAAAATCGAAAAAATCGTAAAAGTACGATATTCATGAGAAATATTTTTTCGGTTGTACCCAAAAATGTGACAAGTCTAAGTTCAGAGATTTTGAAGGTCCCCTCAAATTTTCATTAAAATCGCATTTGTCGTTTGCCCGGTAGAGAGCGAACAAACAGACTACGAAAATAATAAAAAATACCCCAGCTAAACTTTTTGGGGAGTCAGTGAAATTGAAGTCTTCGCATCGCTCATCCAATTATAGAATGTTAAATATCTCTAGGTCCAAAGACATGCTTTTTGTACGAATTGTAGGTGATTATTGTCAAGTTTCTACAGTTAATTGATATTTCTTGTTAAATATACACATGTAAATGGCTAATATCAAAACCTTTATTTCCATAAATTTTGACCAATTTTTTCAACTTTTTCTTTCAAAAGGCACTGCATCAACATAATCTTTATGTCAATGTAGAATATGAACATTGCAGCCCCACCCGTTTGGTCAGATTCGGCGCAAAATATCGTATTAAAAATCGAGGAAAGATCGTAAATGTACGATTTTTATGAGAAATATTTCTTCAAACGTCTCTTAAATGATTACATATTATATTATTTCAGTGATTTTAAACGTCCCCATAGAGTTTCATCGAGATCCACATGCACCTAACATATAACTTGAAATACACTTAATAAATTCACCGTCATGTGTTCTATACCAAACAAAAAAAAAATACCACAACAATAATACTGTCCGTAATACTGTATAAAAAGCTTATAGTGAGAGCTGTAAAGGGGGGAAAATACTAGAATATTGAAAATCCGGATACTAGCGCAAAATTTTGCATAGGGGTAGATAAAAATATCAGAATTAAAAATCCGCCGGGAGGCAAGCGATATCTCCCCCCAACACCCCCTAAATCATCCCCTAAAATTAGAATAATTCATAGATCTAACCCAAAAAATTTTTTTTTTTTCAAATTAGTTATTAAACTTATGTTTAAATGTGTTTTAACCCAATCGGCCTATTCTCATTTCCTAAACCACATTTTTTCAACCCCCATCCCTAATAGTTTATATTATTTTTACCTTGATTTCCAGCATTTACCAGTGAGGCACCTAGTAAGTTATCAGCATGAAATTTGGCATGATGGTACATAATAACCTGAAAAATAATAATCCGCCGGCAGGCAAGCGAAATTTCACCCCTATTGTTCTCTACCACCCTTAACTTTGGGAAAAACGTAAGGGAGTATTTAATACATTTTGAATATTTCAATTGCTGATTAAAATTATGTGACGATGTGTTATAGTTCAGTCAACAAATCATTCATACAAAACAAACAATTTTTTCACCCCCAACCCTAATAATTATACTTTTAGTGACAAACACAGTTTAGTAAGCTACCAACATGAAATTTGACATGGTGGTAGATAAAAATATAAGAATAACTATTCCGTTGGGAGTCAAACGATATTTCACCCCTAGTGCCCTCTATCATCCCTTAAAATTGGGATTGGTACTAGGACGTATTCTTTACATTGTAATTATTAAAATTATCCAATAATATTATGCTCAAGCATGTTTCGATCCAATCAATCTGATTTCTCATGTTTTTTCTACCCCTAACCCTTATACTGATTTTTTTGATCAACACTTATTAGCATGAAATTTGGCATGGTGGTAGATAAAAATATAAGAATTACTATTCCGTTGAGAGGCAAACGATATTTCACCTCTAATGTCCTCTTTCATCCCTTAAAGTCGGGATTGGTACTAGGTCGTATTCTATACATTGTAATTATTAAAATTATCCAATAATATTATGCTCAAGCATGTTTCGATCCAATTAATCTCATTTCTCATGTTTTTTCTACCCCCAACCCTAATTGTTATTTTTTTGATCAACACTTATTAGCATGAAATTTGGCATGGTGGTAGATAAAACTATAAGAATTACTATTCCGTTGAGAGGCAAACGATATTTCACCTCTAATGTCCTCTTTCATCCCTTAAAGTCGGGATTGGTACTAGGTCGTATTCTATACATTGTAATTATTAAAATTATCCAATAATATTATGCTCAAGCATGTTTCGATCCAATTAATCTCATTTCTCATGTTTTTTCTACCCCCAACCCTAATTGTTATTTTTTGATCGCATGAAATTTGGCATGGTGGTGGATAAAAATATAAGAATTACTATTCCGTTGAGAGGCAAACGATATTTCACCTCTAATGTCCTCTTTCATCCCTTAAAGTCGGGATTGGTACTAGGTCGTATTCTATACATTGTAATTATTAAAATTATCCAATAATATTATGCTCAAGCATGTTTCGATCCAATTAATCTCATTTCTCATGTTTTTTCTACTCCCAACCCTAATAGTCCAGTTTAGAATCGAATATCCGTTTGCATTTTGTTGAGACAGATTTTTTATGATTGATTATTGTAGAGGGTCACTAGTAGATGAGAAATCGCGAGTATATATTTTTTCTATGTTGGGTTCTTGGAGCCAAATTTGGATTTTGTAATTTTCATACTTTTGGCGATAACTTCTCCAATATCGCGCGAATCGAAAAAATTTAAATTGCATTTCCATTTGATTGTTCAATAGAAATAAGATAACAACAGTTCGATTTAGTTTATAGTTGAAATGTACAGTCACTGACAAAAGTTCTGATAACATGTGTTTATTTTACAATACACGACCTGTTCCTAATGTGGAAAGTTGTTTGCGAATTATTCATTTGGAACTATAATTCATGAAATCTAATTACGTATCTTTTGAATGGACTAGCGTTTTTGTATCTTTAAAACTATGGAAAATAGGGGAGGTTTAGAAATCTCGTCGATTTTGAGCATAGAGATTTTATGCTGCGAAATCTCAAATCTGTGTATCTTTTGAGAGGTTTGGTAGTATTCAAGAAGGCGGTGGAACTCTTTTAGCAAAGTGATTGTTGTAAAAAGACAGTTGAATGATGGATGGTAATGAATACGGGAGGAAAATGGATTTAAATGTGAAATAGGCCGAGCCTTAATTTGGTAAGATGACTATTAAATAATAATATGTATTTTAAAAGAGACCACAGGACTTTCACTAGTTTAAACCTATGCGTTTTGACCTCACGTGTTTAAAATTTTACATAAACTATCTCGCATCAGTTAAAAATACTTATTTTTGTAGCCATAGAGATTAAGTTTTTATTGTAGCTATATAGTCCGGGGTCTATACGCAAATTTGAGGTCAAACCTTGGACAAATTGCAACAGAAGCGAATTTGGTATCATTGGATTCAGGAAAAAAAACTTAATAACCCATAAAGAAACCCCTAAAAATCTCCAAAGGGTGGGTGGGTCTAATCATCCCCTAAATGAAAGTGTAATAAAATTGAATTTAAAAAAATGAGTTTATGAAACCTAGTATCCATTGTATGTAATCAAAGCTTTTTCAAGGGTTTTTCGAAAAAAAAAATATGACAATTGTTCAAAATTAATTTTGTGTCCAGCAGAGGTCAATGAAGGTCAAATTTTATATTTTTTCAATGTAATTTGGTAAACGTTTTTCTATTGGCACAATAATGTTTTATGATTGTCTCATTGTTGTAAATAATTAGTAAATAGGCCACACTTGATACGGTATAAGTCAATCATGGCAGAAAAAGGTTATTATGACAATCTGTAGGGCCATGAACCTACGAGTATGTAGTCAAAAATCTGTTTACTTACGTTAAGGCGCACTCAAATCATGTTACGTAATAATGTTATTCGCCGATAGAGGTTTCTCAAGTACTACACATCAAGACTATATTTTGGGACTTACCTGGATCAAAACTTACACTTTAAAAAAATCCTTACTGAAGATTTTATTCATGGATTTTCTTAAATATATTCGTTAAAATCACAGATTAAGCCCCTTAATATAGCCCTAAGATATGTTGTTTCCACCAAATTTACACCCCATAAGTAGTAGGCATTGAGGTTGTCTACGGGGAGATTTTATTTCGCAAAATCTAGTACCTAGGTGCCCGCTATAGGGTACTGTACACTCAGGTACCTCGTTAAAAAACAAGTTTTTTTGCGTTTTCGGTGTGTTTCCAATTCTCCACAAAACGTGAAATGAACTTTGAATACGTCATAATCAGACCTATTTAGGTACCTGGCAACCCATGCTTATTTGGTTGGGGTGCGATCATTCCTTCTGAGTTAAATATGGGATGAAAAATTATCAAAAAACGCTTATTTTACTCCTTTGAATAGGCACCTGGCAGAGGAATTAAAAAAAGCGTTTTGATAATTTTTCATCCAATTTTTAACTCGGAAGGAATGATCGCACCCCAACCTAAATAAGCATGGGTTGTCAGGTACCTAAATAGGTCTGATTATGACGTATTCAAAGTTCATTTCACGTTTTGTGGAGGCTTGGAAACACACCGAAAACGCAAAAAAACTTGTTTTTTAACGAGGTACCTGAGTGTACAGTACCCTATAGCGGGCACCTAGGTACTAGATTTTGCGAAATAAAATCTCCCCGTAGACAACCTCAATGCCTACTACTTATGGGGTGTAAATTTGGTGGAAACAACATATCTTAGGGCTATATTAAGGGGCTTAATCTGTGATTTTAACGAATATATTTAAGAAAATCCATGAATAAAATCTTCAGTAAGGATTTTTTAAAGTGTAAGTTTTGATCCAGGTAAGTCCCGAACCGAAATATAGTCTTGATGTGTAGTACTTGAGAACCTCTATCGGCGAATAACATTATTACGTAACATGATTTGAGTGCGCCTTAACGTAAGTAAACAGATTTTTGACTACATACTCGTAGGTTCATGGCCCTACAGATTGTCATAATAACCTTTTTCTGCCATGATTGACTTATACCGTATCAAGTGTGGCCTATTTACTAATTATTTACAACAATGAGACAATCATAAAACATTATTGTGCCAATAGAAAAACGTTTACCAAATTACATTGAAAAAATATAAAATTTGACCTTCATTGACCTCTGCTGGACACAAAATTAATTTTGAACAATTGTCATATTTTTTTTTTCGAAAAACCCTTGAAAAAGCTTTGATTACATACAATGGATACTAGGTTTCATAAACTCATTTTTTTTAATTCAATTTTATTACACTTTCATTTAGGGGATGATTAGACCCACCCACCCTTTGGGGATTTTAGGGGTTTCTTTATGGGTTATTAAGTTTTTTTTTCCTGAATCCAATGATACCAAATTCGCTTCTGTTGCAATTTGTCCAAGGTTCGACCTCAAATTTGCGTATAGACCCCGGACTATATAGCTACAATAAAAACTTAATCTCTATGGCTACAAAAATAAGTATTTTTAAACTGATGCGAGATAGTTTATGTAAAATTTTAAACACGTGAGGTCAAAACGCATAGGTTTAAACTAGTGAAAGTCCTGTGGTCTCTTTTAAAATACATATTATTATTTAATAGTCATCTTGCCAAATTAAGGCTCGGCCTATTTCACATTTAAATCCATTTTCCTCCCGTATTCATTACCATCCATCATTCAACTGTCTTTTTACAACAATCACTTTGCTAAAAGAGTTCCACCGCCTTCTTGAATACTACCAAACCTCTCAAAAGATACACAGATTTGAGATTTCGCAGCATAAAATCCTCTATGCTCAAAATCGACGAGATTTCTAAACCATCCCTATTTTCCATAGTTTTAAAGATACAAAAACGCTAGTCCATTCAAAAGATACGTAATTAGATTTCATGAATTATAGTTCCAAATGAATAATTCGCAAACAACTTTCCACATTAGGAACAGGTCGTGTATTGTAAAATAAACACATGTTATCAGAACTTTTGTCAGTGACTGTACATTTCAACTATAAACTAAATCGAACTGTTGTTATCTTATTTCTATTGAACAATCAAATGGAAATGCAATTTAAATTTTTTCGATTCGCGCGATATTGGAGAAGTTATCGCCAAAAGTATGAAAATTACAAAATCCAAATTTGGCTCCAAGAACCCAACATAGAAAAAATATATACTCGCGATTTCTCATCTACTAGTGACCCTCTACAATAATCAATCATAAAAAATCTGTCTCAACAAAATGCAAACGGATATTCGATTCTAAACTGGACTATAATTGTTATTTTTTTGATCAACACTTATTAGCATGAAATTTGGCATGGTGGTAGATAAAAATATAAGAATTACTATTCCGTTGGGAGGCAAACGATATTTCACCGCGAGTACATCCCTTAAAATCGGAAAGAGTGTTCAATGATTCGTTTTTTTCATGGGTGGTTATCTGGAAGAATGTATTCAATTAAAATTAAAATTAAAATTCAATAGTTTTAGTTTATTTAAGGGGGCCGGCAGTTTGTATCTTACGCATGATAAATAAGCCATTACTATAGTACATTTAAAAAAATAACCATACAAACTAGAATTTATTTTTTTATCCCTAGTTGTAGAATTTAATTGTTTACACTAACCATCTTTCATTACACCGAGTAATTAGTTGTTAACTATATTTAATTGTTATTAATAAGTCTGTGTAATTAGTGTTCATTTTTTAAAATATTTAAACACTTGTTTGAATTATTGTAATTAAAAGTAATACTAAACTGTATTATTGAAAGGGAAAAGTTTTAAGACTCAAAATATCTACATGCTCTGAAATTTTACACTCTTTCCAAATTTAAGGGATTTGCTTGGGGTGAAATATAGTTTGACTTTCAACGGAATAGTAATTCTTATATTTTTACCTTCCACCATTCCAAATTCATGCGAATAAGTGTTGATCAAAAGTACTATTAGGGGTGGGGGTAGGGGACAAACATGAGCAAATTATTAAATTGTTAGGGT
>JAMZAV010013039.1:0-16593 GCA_024449915.1 Sweltsa coloradensis | reverse complement strand
ACCGACTTCCGTTGCTGTAACCAAGTAACCGCTTATCGAATAGAGGGGGGCCCCTAGCCTATTTTCTATTTCGGTGGCGTGTTCCCTGTCCAATGTCCGATGGCGTTGCGGAGCAAATAAAAAAGTTTCTATTCAAATCAAGAAGTCCAAGACCAGGAGAAGAGGACGTCGAGACATTAGAGATCTTTATTCCAGAGGTAAGTGACCTAGGGTCCTAGGCCTAGCCCCTAGGCCTAGGTGCAATTTAGGCGTAAACGCCTTTGAATGAGCTCAGGCCGGTCTCGACTCTAGCCAAGGCTTTGTACATAGGCCTATATACAAAGGGATATTAAATACACAAAGGTCAAAGCCTTGCCCTAATCATAGGCTCTAATCATAGGCCAAGGGTAGGGCCTAGCTAGGGGAGCTGCCTGCTTGTGCCTAGGGCTAGGCCTAGGCCTAAGTAGGCTGGACAATTTAATTTGGCCCTAGGCCCTAGCTAGGGCCTATAGCCTAGTTGCCTAGTCCTAGATCCTAGGCCCCAGGGTAGGCCCGGTAGGCCTACCGGTAGTGAAGAATCACTCGGCGATAGCGGAATGCTTTGGTTGTGCTGGTGCAACCAGTAGGCCTACTCTTTCGGTTGGTATGGACAGTTTTTTTTATGTGTACCTACAAAACCTTTAACGTCGCTATTTTAAATCTAAAGTACCTACAAAACCTTTAACGTCGCTATTTTAAATCTAAAGTAGGCCTAGGCCCTAGGCCCCTACCTACTGATCAAAAACTGTCCATACCAACTGAAAGAGTTCCGTGCAACCTAGGTAGGCTAGCTAGCCTAGCCTAGACCTAGCCTAGTTGGTTGCACGAATTTTCGTTTGAAGATACGAAACATGGAGGTGATGGTGGTGGTTTGGTTTGTTAGACCTGGTTTACATTACTCTCTTTCTAACGCGGGTTGGTCGATAACGAGGGTAATTTTAGCGTGTAAACGCAATCAAGTAGCTACCACAGTTCAGTTTTTAACTCGAGTAAAAACTCGGAGTTACTCGCGTAACCGGCAATGATACGAGTAGTGTAAACAGACGACGGTTGACTTCCGTAACTATCGTGACGCCGTTTCCAGGAAACATAACCTAACATCTGATTCTCAGCTTCAAATCAACTTAATTAAGCATGTTTGCATATATAGACAGTGAGACATTACTCTCTACTTCAAATTTACGGTCAGCCTGACTTTGTACAGACGTGAATTTTAGGTTAGGTTGACAGTAAAGCGTGCAGCGCTCTGCGTGTGAAGGTTGAAAACCTTATGATAACGAGAGTAAATTGAAATTAATGTAAACTCAAGTGGGTTACCCCAGTAAAATCAACCCGCGTTCAACTGTAGTAATATAAACCAGGTCTTAGGCCCAGTTTGCACATAGGGTCAAGTACCCAATGAGCGAACACCTATAGCAGAAAATCGTACTGCCGTGTCTACAAACACTTCTATTTACATTCAATTATGACGTCAGGCAACTGGGGTTTGGTTTGTAGGCTTCCTTATACCTCATTGGTTGATTTAAAACCTCTAGGCCAATCATAAATGCTCTGTGTAGTCGATAATCAAACTCGAAAGTCGAAGTACTTTCAGAAAAGCTACCGTACGGGACCAATAGCCGAACGCCCAACGCATCCCAAGCCGAACGGCTCAAGATGGCGGCATCACGGCCGAAAATTACGTAGTACCCAATTTACAAATAAAAGCTAAAATGCAACGTGTGAAACTAACAACAGGGTTCCATTTTATTTATTCATGTGTTTAACTTTTATGTACCGGTAGGCCTAAGTTTAATAGTATAATTGCTATTGAATTTCAATCCAGCCAAAATGAATTTTCAGGATTAACCTCCCAGGCGTGTGCGACGCCTTAACACGTCCTCCCATGAACCGGCGGCCAGCGTGTGCGACGTCCTAGGACGTCCTGCAAGTTCAGTTTCAAATAGCCGCGCTTCTAATAGGATCATCAAGTTGCTACTTGCAGCAGCACTAGGATATAGCTAGTACAGTTAGTATTCATGATCGCCGTGAGATAGCAGCACGCGCAATGACGCGTCATAACCTGTTCGAGTACACTCGCAAACGCTGCAAAGTGGCGCGCAAAAACAAAAACGCGCCAAAACATTCAGTTCAGTTTCTGCTTTGCTCATCCAAAGATGACATATTGCAATCGTGTCTTACAACAGCAGTAGGGGAACATGCTGTACCTTGGGCCACTTTTTACATTTATAATTTTTCTGTAGAAAGGAGATGATGAATCTGGTTAATTTTTTTTGTATTTGCTAGAACATGCCTTGTACAAACTTTTTGATTTTATTGTATAATACACTTTACAATTATTACTATAAATTAACTGTTTTAATAATAGTGCAAAGTGGTCCAAGGTACAGCATAGGGATGTACCTTGGACCATATGATTTGTACCTTGGACCATGTACATAAATTCCATAGGAAATTGTAGGATAGGCCTATACTTAATGTTTTCTTTCTTGTTACTTCATATTTAAGAGTGGGAGTGTAAAGTTATATTGTTAAATTTGAATAAAAATATTATTTAGGCCAACCATTTTGATTATTATGGTTCCTAAAACAGAATGTGCCAATTAATGCACTAATAACTTAGTACAGCTGCAAGTTGCTCAAGCAATTGTCAAAAATTAAACACAGAACTCTGTCATTTTTAAAGTGAACTGATGGATCACTTAAAAGTTTGAAAACATGTTTTCGGAGACGAAATCGACATCTTCTTGCATGGCCATCGGAAAACCGATACTCCGCAATGTGACGAAACAAAAGTAACTTGTATGAATCATCCTTGTTTCTGTTATGATTTGACCGACACAACACTTCGGCTCGTTACTGTTCTTTACTGGGTACTGGACCACAACCCAATTCCCTGCTTTGAAAGGAGCATCAACCGGATCTATAATCGAGTCCTTCATCGTACTACTTGCACATGCGGAGGATAGTGGAGTAGACCTAGGCCTATCTTCATCATAGTCGGACAATTGTTCGTCTTGGGTGATTGCTTTTTAAAATTTTCTTAGGCTTGGGCTTACTCACCGCCTTACATATGCCTGCCTTCTTCCTTTTATTGCTCTTGCGCCGTAGTTTCTCTTCGCTTGCATTTTTCTCCGGGGTGTCAGTTAAAATCGTTGATTTACCCTTTTCCTCCCAGCTGATTTAGCCTTTCTTGGTGCTGCTTTGGCAAATTTGGTCGAATGTCCGGGGGCGAAAGAGTTTTTGTGTTTGGGACTGGGTCTGTAGACATAGATCCACTGGAATTTTTGGGTTCCAACATTGATCATGGATGTGTTTGTTTCATCCGTTTGTTCAGCATCTGGACAAGGCCTATCGGTTACGTACGAACCCAAAAAGTCGTCATCATTAAATATATTTGGATTAAATGGTACAATACCTGAAACTTCGAAGCCTTTTTGGATGTTACTCGTGGTAAAGCTTAATGGGAATGCTGCACCAACCAACTCCGCAACTTCGTATATTGAAATTGGTTTACCCGGCTTTTTATGCATCAAGGTTTTACATTCTTTGTTGTAGTGTGTTTTAAAAGGCCCAAAGACTGTCCTGTCTAAAGGTTGGAACTTGTGGCTAGTGTGCGGTGGAAAAGTAAGCAAAGTAATGCCAACGTCTTTAGCTCTACATATTACTTTAAGGGCAGTGTGGCTATCATGATTGTCCATTAAAAGTAGAATTGGATCCTCCAGGATGGCTTGGTATGAGCAATAAAATGCTCCAACCATTGGGCAAATAAATCTTCATTGACCAACCAGATTGGTTTGCAGCTCCTAGGGTACCAAGAGGTGCTCCCTTAATCATGTATGGTTTGAAGTTCACCCTTGGAAATATCATAAATGGAGGAATGTGGTTTCCAGTAGCACATATTGCACCAATCATAGTGGTATTACCCCCCGTTCACCAGAAGTCATACTGCCTACCTGTTTTACCCCCTTTTCTGAAATTATTTTGGGGGGGACATGCACTGTTTAAATGCCTGTCTCATCAACATTCCATACTCGGTGTGGGGGAAACTTGTGTTTGGAAAGTACCCTCTCATAATTGCCAAAGAATGTTTGTACATTGGCTTTGTTGAAGCTAGTTAAGCGGGATAAAAATAGTTGCCTCAGGTTTTCGTAGTGACAGATCCTTCTTATATGTAGCCATAAAAAAACGAAACCACTGGACTCCAGCCTCTTGGTTTTCGTCCCAGGATGGTGGTATGTTTTCATGTTGGCCTTGGCATATTGGAATGCCAGTTTTCTAACTTCGTGTATGGTCAAACCCATAGTGTAGTGCAGCAGCTGTTTTAAGTATTCAACAAGTACAAGTTCCTCAGCCACCTCAAATACTTTCTTAACAGCATTGTTTGCCTTGTATTCAAACATATCTGCATCAGATGCTTTGAAAGAAGTCAGATGGCGAAGAAGAGTGGTACGAGGAACATTGTAAGCTAATGCAGCCTGTCGAACGGACACATTTTCAGAAATTACTTTATTTGCAGCTGCTTCTATATCAGTAGCCCTAGTGGGTATTTTCACCCTCACCTTGCCCTCCTTACTTCGTGGCATTATCTAAAGAAACAAAACATACCATGGTAAAGAAAATGCCAAGTTAAATGTACCTTGGACATGGTCCAAGGTACATTACTATAAGGTGACCCAAGGTACAACCAAGCACATGGCTCTTTTAATTTCCCTCCAATTTAGTTTGAGGTTAAGTTGCCTGTTTTATGTATTTGGTATAATTATACATCAAAACATGGTTCTCAGACTTAAAAAAGTGTTTTAGCAAAAAATTATCTTTAAAGGGCTTTAAAAAAACAAAATGTAACATGCAAAATCTTACTTTAAATGTTAAAAACACAATTTTTTTTTTTATGTGCTTTTTTCTCCCACCATCCCAGCTGGACATAGTCTGACCCCTATGGTATAATTGACAACTAAAATTTTTTAGTTTTTTTTTTTTTACCACAAGATAGCAGAGATATCTTGATGCCCAAAGGCACTTGCCCAAAAGGTCAGATTTTCCCCTGGGGTAGGTAAATTCAGATACCCCTATATTTTTTATTTAAGGGGCATTCTAAAATAAAATGCCCCTTGTGCTGCCACCTTAATATTATTTTTTTAAAGATCAATATTTTTTGGGAAAAATTTTTGGTTGTACTTTTTTCAGAATATAGTGGGGGGGAACAGGTATCCCGTGCATTTTTGGGGAAGAGTTTTCGGTAAGTTGTATTCTATAGGTATAGGTACAAGTTTTTTGCCTTTCCTTGAGGCCTGCTAGCTGCAGAGGGCTGGGGGGCTCGCGACCCCCTTAACTTTTTTAAAGGGATGTTTTTTTATCTGTGTCCCTTTCGGATAGAGTGTTGCGGTAAACTATATTTTTTTTTAAATAGAAAACCAATTTTTTTCCCCTTTTTTTTTCAGGTCCGGGTATGTTTTAAAAGGGCGTCGGGAGCGTCGCGACGCCCTATAACTTTTTTTAAGAGGTTTTATTGTTTCTCATGGCCTTTCGTGAAGAGTTTGCGGTAAACGGGATTCATTAAGTAAGACAAACAATTTTTTTAAACCTTGCAGTCCTGGCACGTTTCAAGGGCGGGGGGGGCGCGCGACGCCCAAAAAACTTTTTTTTGAAAAGGGAATGAATTTTTTTATCTCGTTACTTTCGTGCTAGAGTGTTGCGGTAAATTTATTCTAAAAAGAATGCATACAATTTTTTTAGCACCTACCTTGCGGTTTTGGCACGCTTCAAGGGCGGGGGGGCGTCGCGACCCCCTTTAGCGTTGATAAAGATGCTTGTTTTTTTATCACTGTGCCTTTTCGTGATAGAGTTTTTGCGGTAAACTGTTTTCTTTTAAAAGAAATATCATTCAAGTTTTTTGACCTATTTGCAGGTCCTGGTACGTTCAGAGGGCGTGGGGGGCGTCGCGACACCCTATCCGTTTTTGAGTGATTTTTTTTTTATCTCGTTATTTTCGTGATAGATATTGCGGAAAAATGTATTAAATTTAAAGTAATATCATTAAAGTTTTTTGCATCTCTTTGCAGGTCCTGGACGTTCAGGGGCGTCGGGGGCTTCGCGACGCCATTTAACGTAAAAAGTGCTTGATTTTTTATCAGTGTACCTTTCGTGTAGAGTTTGGGGAAACTGTATTCAATTAAGTAATTCTTCAATTTTTTTTGCATCTACTGCAGGTCCTGGGAGCTTCAGAGGGCGTCGGGGGGGTCGCGTCGCCCTATAACGTTTTTAAAAGTATTTTTAAGAGTCCTTGCAGCAAACTAAGACCTGCAAGGAAGGTGATGAAAACACTTTTTTTTTAAAATTTCTTAATAGAATACAGATTACCGCAATACTCTATCACGAAAAGGGAACGGATAAAAAAAACAAACATCTTTATCAAGTTTAGGGGGTCGTGCGCCCCCGACCCTCGAAGCGTGCCAAGACCTGCAAGGTAGGGTTTTTAAAAAATTGTATGCTATTACAATAGAATACATTTACCGCAAAATTCTAGCAGAAAGGTAAACGAGATAAAAAATTTATTACTCTTTTCAGAAAAACCCTTTTTTGGGGTCGCGACGCCCCGACGCCCTTTCAAGCATACCGGGCCTGCAAGGTAGGTTCTAAAAACTTGTAGCTTTTTCTTAAAAGAAAAAAGTTTACCAAAAAACTCATCATGAAAAAGGGCCCGAGTAAAAAAATAATCTTTATATAAAAAAAACCATTATAGGGCGTCGGACGCCCCCGACGCCCCCGAAGCGTACCAGGACCTGCAAAGTAGGTTCAAAAACTTGATTGCTATTATTAAAAGAATATAGTTTACCGCAAACTCTATACAAAAGGGACACGGAAAAAAACAAATACTCTAAAAACGTGATAGGGCGTCGGGGGAGCCCCCACGCCCCCTGAATCTACCCGGGCCTGCAAGGGGAGGTTTCAAAGACTTGAAAGCTATTATTAAATGAAAACAGTTTACCGCAATCTCTATCACGAAAAGGGACAGTGATAAAAAAACAACATCTTTCAAAGTTAAAGGGCGTCGGACGCCCCCGACGCCTCTGAAACCTACCGACTGCAAGGGAGGTTCTAAAATTGCATTCTATTTACTTAATAGAAAACAATTCACCGCAAATGTACACAAAGGCACATGCGATAAAAAATAATCCCCTTTAAAAAAGCTTATAGGGCTGTAAACGCCCCCACGCCCTCTGAACGTGCCAAACCCGCAAGGTAGGTGCTAAAAACTTTTATGCTATTTTTTAATAGAATACAAAATTTACCGCAAAACTCTACACAAAAGGGACACGGATAAAATTTATTCCCTTTTCAAAAAAAAGTTTTTGGGCGTCGCGACGCCCGACGCCCTCTGAAGCGTGCCAGGACTGCAAGGGTTGGTGAAAAAACCCTTTTATGTCAAAACTTTAAAAGAATACAGTTTTACCGCAATACTCTATCACGAAAAGGCACATGAGAAAAAAATAATTCCTCTTAAAAAAACGTTTTTAGGGCTCGCGACGCTCCCCACGCCCTTTCAAACATACCCGACCTGCAAATAGGGGCAAAAAAATTTGGGGCCCCCTTTTCTTAACAAAAAATAGTTTTTCCGCAACACTCTATACAAAAGGGCACCGTAAAAAATCATCCCTCTTAAAAAAAGTGTAAAGGGGGTCGCGAGCCCCGACGCCCTCTCAGCATAGCTGGCTGCAAGGAAAATGCAAAAAACTTTGTATCCTACACCTAATGAATACAACTTACCGCAAAACCTTCACGAAAAATCACGGGAAAAAAAAACATACCCTTGCCCTCTACTAATAGGTATAAAAGTTTTATTTGCTCCCTGAATTTTTTTCACTTCTATCTTGTAGGCCATCTTTAAATTTACTATTTTCTAAGCAAAATGTCTAAAACCTAGTCCCTAAAAAAAACCAGAAGTGTTTCAGTAACTTTTTGGATTTTTCATTTTAAATCTTTTTTAAATCTTTTGGTAAAAATGAAAGCAGAAATAAAATTAAGAATCGATGTTTAAAGACTTTTTTTATATAAAACATTTTCCAAAAATATCAAGTAAAAAGGTTTTGCCCCCCTGGGGAAATAATTTTGATGTCATACCGTTCCGTGCAAAAAAAATAAAATAAAATTTTAGAAAGGGATGGGCAATTTAAAAGAACAAGAACAAGAGTCCTGATATGACACCATTGAGTTTGTTTTATTTTTCCAAAGAATCTGTTAAAAATTAGAAGGGGAAAAAATAAACCGCGATTTTTTTAATTTTTGGCATGAAAGTTCCATACGTTAAGATCATTAATTTTAATTTTTCTTTTTTATACACTAAATTATTTACAATAAGTTCCAAATCCCAGAAAAAAAAACCCCACTTTTTTGCCACGGGATTTGTACTGATTTTTATTTATGAATTAAAAAAAAAAGTCATGACGTTCTTTCAGTATGTTACTTTTAAAAAAAACTTTACCCAAAGGGATCGTGGATTTTCTGCTTAATTTTTCCCGCACTTAGATGGTTTTTTAAGGGGGGGTTTTAATTCATTGCCATACCAAATTAACAAAACACTTGTTTTTATTTATTTTCAGTGATCACATTGTCGGAATGTTTTTTTTTGTCAGACCGTTACCCCTATGTCCCCTTTTACTTTAAATCAACACAACTAGTTTGATTGATGGATTTTATCTTTAGTTATGATTTGTACACTAACAAGCAACATGATCTTAGAAAAAAATTATTACTGTTAGATAAGTAAACTTTTTGACAAGACTGTTACTTTTTGTCAACACCGTTACCCGAACTAATTATTTAATTAAGTCTTATTTAAAGTTTAAAATAGCTGAATCACATTTTTAATCTTATTTATAATATTAATACTTCATTGCTAACAGTGATCTTGATTAAATTTGATTTACCATTTGTCCATTATTAGTAAGTTAAGTAGGCCCTACCAGGTTTTGAAATTTGAGTAACATTCTTGACATTTTGGTATTATAAAAAGTGATTAAAATAAAAATGTATATTTTATTGAATGTAGGTATTAGTTTTGTGTGATAATGTAACTAAAAACTATTGTGCACATGAATATAGATTTAATAAATAACTTCTTACATCAATTGTCACTTTTATGTCCGGTAACAGTCATGACATTTTCGTACACTTGGATTGATGAAAATGCTTGTATGTTAAACATTTTTTTTTAGATAAACCCTTTTAGGGTTGTAAGAACAAATTATTGGACAATGTATTGTTAAAGGAGGCATCCAATTTTATGTTATAATTTTTTCTTGCAAGCATTTTTTTCAATATGGTCATTACGTTTGAGAATGACCCATATAATATAACCTATATTATTATATTATTATTATAGCCTACATAATATAATATATAGTATAGGCCTATACAGTATATTTTGCAGATTGTATATTTTTACGCTTTGTAGGCTACTTTTTGGGGGTGTCGGTTATTTATTGGATTAAATAATATTTTGTTAGGCCTACAACAATGTGTACAATACTTTTTAAGTCAACAATATATCTATAAATAAACTTTTCATTTGAATCATTGGCAAATTGGTCATATTTTTTACAATAGGCCTTAGGCCTACCAATGTATTTTGGGAAAATTTTGTTTTTTGGATGTTACATAATTTTTGTTTGTGACAACAATGGGTACAATATTTTTAAAATACCGTATCAATAATGTATCTTGTAATTAACTTTCTTCATTGGCTATTCAATGTGAAATTACTTGCATGTCTGCAACAATGCCATTTGCTCTCAGTCTTATTTTATTTATTTTTTACAACAATTAGGCCTAAAGTTGTTAATATAGCAACAATGATGTAGGCCTATAAATATTTATTTTTACATTCAACAATACCTTATTGGCATTTCCTGAAAATCTCAGGAGATTTCATCCAATAGTTTTCAAGATAGTGTTTTTATGAAAATGCATTGCAAATTATTTAATTTTTCTGAAAAAATAAACCACGCTGGGGTAAAATTTTACACTAACTAGGAAAACGCTAAAGTCCCGCCGCGTTGATGGATGAGCTTTTTAAAGTTTTTAGTTTGCGTGGAATATCTTTACTTTTGCAAGTGCTTTGTTTTGCTGCCTACGCATTGTAGGTGAATGTTGTCAAGTTTCTTTTGTTTCTTGTCAATTGGTATTATTTACCGTAAAAAACTTTTATTAAAAGCTTTATTTCTATGGATTCTGGCTAACTTTTTCAACTTTTTCTTTCAAAAGGTACTACATCACCATAACCTTAATGTCCATGTATAATATGAACGTTGTAGCCCCACCCGTTTGGTCAGAATTGGCCCAAATGGCACGAAAATATCGCACAAAAAATCAAAAAACTTATATTAAAAGCTTTATTTCTATAGATTCTGGCAAAAATTTTCAACTTTTTCTTTCAGAAAGCAATACATCACCATTACCTTAATGTCCATGTGAAATATGAACGTTGTAGCCCCACCCGTTTGGTCAAAATCGGCCCAAATGTCACGAAAATATCGCACTAAAAATCGAAAAAAATCGTAAAAGTACGATATTCATGAGAAATATTTCTTCGATTGTACCCAAAAATGTAGCAAGTCTAAGTTCAGAGAAAACGAAGGTCGTGTCAAATTTTCATCAAGATCGCATATGCCGTTTGCCCGGTAGAGAGCGAACAAACAGACGGAAAAAAAAAAAAAAACAAACAAACAAACAAAAAAAAAACACCCGAGCTAAATTTTTTGGGGGGTCAGTGAAATTGAAGTCTTCGCTTCGCTCATCCAAAAAAACCACGTCTGGGAGGTTAACATGGAGTTTCAATGGCGGCGGAGCGACTGATCGGATTTAACGAACGCGACCCAATAGCCGAACGTCAGCTGTTTTGGTATAATTTAGGCTTTCCTGCAAGTAAAAACATGTTTCTGTTGTGTTAATATTGTAGCCACAACTATAATGTAGGCCTACACTCAATAATGATAACTTAATGTCTCCCTTCCCTTTGATATTTTAATAGGTTTTACACTCGTTTCCATAGATCGTGGTTTTTCAGAAAGTTGTTTAGGCCTACCTGTCAAAAGTTGAAAAGTGACGAAATCAAGAAAATGGCGGACTTATTATTCCGATGTTATTATCTCGTCTTCTATCCAGCGGATATCAATTTGGAGACTATATACCTATCTGTTCAGGAACAAGTGATTAACAATTTGACATAAACCAAACTTTAGTAGAACATTTCAACAAATCGCTATCTGGTCACAAAGGCGGGAGGGTGTTCGGCTGATCCGACGTTTTAGGGGCGTTCGGTCATTGGGTATCTGACCCTAGGCCCTATTGGTTTTGTTATTGGCCGTTGATAGACTACGTATATATCACAGAGCCCGTAATTGGTTCACTTCAGGCAAATCGATTCGGGCGGAATCGGTTTGAAGTTGTTGATATAGGCCCTACCTGTCGGTTTTGGCAAAAAACACTTTAGTTCCAAACCACTTCGAAAAGTGATTTGGCAAACTCGAATCGATTGATATACACCATACACGTCAAACCGTTTCAAGGGAAATAACAGCGCCATGAAAACGCAATATGTACTTTGTCAATCTCAGAATTCAATTAGGCCTATGAACTTTAATTCGACTTCCCACCTGACTTCCGAAGATAAAAACATACCCTTACACATAGAGTCCAAAAAGTCTGAACCGGTTCCTCCGCCCCAGAACCGGTTCTTAAAAAAAAAAAAAAAGAAATTGTTTTTTTTAAATTTTTAAATTAAAAAAATATGATCAATGTATTCTATCAGCAAGTCAAAAAGTGCCCGATAATAGCATTCTTCAAAGTTCAAACAATGCGCGCGTCCTTGAACACCCATAGCCTATTGTGCAATCTGGAGTGGGATGGGCCTAGCATAGGGCCTAGCTGAATAACTTCACAATCTGTGAGAAAAGAAGGTGCTGTTACGTAGGCTAGTTATGTACAAAAAAGAAATACAAATTCAAATTTTTTCATCTCAATGCCTAGGCCTACAAATTTTTAACATCACTTTGGAAAAAAAAAAAAAATGGGGGGAACCGGTTTCCGGGTACCCGATGTCATCACTAATTGATTGTTAATATTTGTATAAATAATAGGGTTTTTAATTTAGTTGCAGTTGGAATAAGGGCGCGTCAACTGTACCAGGGTCATATAGGTCTAATGCGCCACTCTAGCCTATGCTAGACTAGGGAGGCCTTAGGAGGATGGGATAGTCGCGAAACTAAAACCACGCGAAATTACAGTTTTTTCGTGATATCTCGAGAACGATGCAAAATATCAAAAACTGATTCTAGATCGAATTGTGGTTTTGTTAGAACAATATAATGCAAGAAAAAATACTGTGATGTGATGGTAATTAAGTTTTTTATTAGAATTGTAATTAATTAAATGCATATCTTAAATACAAACCGTACCAATTATTATATTTGAATATTTTTTCTTGCATTATGTTCTAACAAAACCACAATTCGGTCTAGAATCAGTTTTGAGATATTTTGCATCTTTCTCGAGATATCACGAAAAAACTGTAATTTCCCGTGGTTTTAATTTCGCGACTATCCCATCCTCTTAGGTAGGGGGAAGAAAGAGATTGTTACCGGGTACTCAACACATGGCTCACTCACTCGTCTAACAACAACTTTGGCATTTTCCTAGTAGATAGATATTTTTATTCACTTAGATTACTAGGCCTAGGCCTTACAGTGTAGGCCTAGGTGTGTGTGAATTGTCTAGGCCTATTATTAGGCCTAAATTATAATAATGTGTGGCTTGTTGGTCTTGTGGTTAGCGTACCTGAAAACGTTAGGTATTAAGAATCACCGGGGACCTTCCAAGGTGCTGTTTCTTTTATTCCATTTATCTCGACAACCGTGAGAGTAAGAGCGAAACCGTTAGGTATTAAGAATCACCTGGGACCCTCACAGGCGCTTGTTTTTTTGATTGCATTTATCTCAACAACCGTGATTGTTGGAGCGAAACCGTTTGGTATTAAGAATCAACGGGGCCCCTTCTAGGTGCTAGTTTCATTTATTGTATTTATCTCGACAACTGTGAGAGTGATTCTTAATACCTTACGGTTTCGCTCTAACTCTCTCGGTTGTCGAGACAATTGCATTAAAAAGAACCTAGCACCTAGGGGGTTCCCCGGTGATTCTAAATACCTAACGGTTTCGCCCAAGCTCTCACGGTTGTCCAGATAAATGCAATTAAAGAAACTATCACAAGAAGGAGCCCCGGTGATACTTAATATCTACCTAACGGTTTCGCCCGAACTCTCACGGTTGTCGAGATTATTGCAATAAAAGGAACTAGCTCCTTGATGGGGTGATTCCTAATACCTAACGGTTTCGCTCTAACTTTCACGGTTGACGAGAAAAAGTCGATAAAAGGGTCTAGCAATTACTGAAAAAAATTAAACATTGTGTTCCAGGGAGAGCGTCCCCCTATAATGCTAAATAAATACGGTTTCGCTCTAACTCTCATAGTTGACAAGAAAAATGCGATAAAAGATTCTAGCAGTGGCTGCCGTCTGGGCCCGGGGTAGAATTGGCCCAGAGCATGGCTCTGCTAATCGTAAAAGGCGATTCAAGAGGAAAAGTCCACCTCGCAAACATCAGCTAGAAAGAGCGGAGTATCTTACTCCCCGAAACTAGAGGCGAGCTCTGGCAATCGTCGTCGGGGATCTTGTCCCCTTCCCTTGACGCCCCCTTGGCGACGATGACAATGACACAACGCACGATGACAAAGACGATGACGACCGCGACGTGAGAAACCCCCCGTCCTCCCCTTACCCGTGGCTGGTTCTGACCAGCATGGGCCCCACCTCCCCGCCCCCTTAGGCTAGAGTGGTGCATTATGACCTAACGGTTGACGCGTCCTTAATCCAAATAAACCAAAAAAATCTAGCAGTGGCTGAAAAAAATTATACATGGTGTTCCAGGGAGAGCGTCACCCGGTGATGCTTAATACCTAACGGTTTCGCTCTTACTCTCACGGTTGACGATCTTAGAGAAAAGTTTATTTGAAAGAAAAGACTTATAATGATGTAGGCCCTATACTTCGTAGTAAAGTATGGTTCTGAATTTAAAAACAAACTATGCAACAAAATTCCGCTATTTTTTTTCCTCAAAAACGCCGACAGGGTACGAACCCAAGCATAGAGAAAAGTTTAAGAATGGTGATTCGATCTTGTATAGGTTGAACCAGATAAGCTGGCGGCCGTCAAGGTCAAGCGCGAGCACAGACGCCAACGTTGACAATTTACACACAACTGGCATTAGGTAGGGCCTACCGTATTTGGTCATGTTATCGTGATATGTTATCACATAAATCAACATTTTATAAGCTGTGAATAAAATAGTTCGTCCCAGTCAGTATTTTAGCGAAATAATGA
This sequence comes from Sweltsa coloradensis, assembly GCA_024449915.1. NCBI lineage: Eukaryota > Metazoa > Arthropoda > Insecta > Plecoptera > Chloroperlidae > Sweltsa > Sweltsa coloradensis. Next base: position 2,138 of record JAMZAV010013039.1, on the reverse strand, counting down.
TTTCAAGTAGGTAATCATGATAACGAAAGTGTTTTTTTTTCCTTGTTGGTAATGGTGTGTCCAAAGTTCCAGCTGTTTATAATGCCAACCTCGCCAGATGTGATGTCAATGTTTAGCAGCATCAAAATGTCTTGATTTTATTCGTACACTTCATCAATACTTTATTTTTAGGATATATTGGGCAAGGCTTGGCTTTAAAATAGTCGTGTTTTTCTCCGAAAACAGTTTTAGAGACCGTTATTTTATTTACTTTTTGCCGATCCTGTGGCCATAGTGCGTGGACGACAGTGCTGCGATCCCTCGGCGACCGCCACCTTATCTGGTATGTTTCCGAAATTTCCAAACAAATCACCCAAATTCCACAATTTTTTTTTCTCGAAAAAGGTTATATTGGATTATCAGAGAATGATGGTCCACACTTCACCTCTATCGAAGGGTATTATCATGTACAGCAGCCAGGTGCGGTAGACAGGTGCGGCAACCGGGTGCGGCAACCAGGTGCGGCAGCCATGTGCGGCAACCCGGTGCGGCACAACCACATAACCACATAACGACATAACCACTTTACCACATAACAACATAACGACATAAACACATGACCACAAAACCACATCACGACATAACGACATATCCACATAACGACATGACGACGACGACAACCGTGAGAGTTAGAGCAAAACCGTTAGGTATTAGCATCACCTTTATTGCATTTATCTCGACAACTGTGAGAGTGATTCTTAATACCTACCGGTTTCGCTCTAACTCTCTCGGTTGTCGAGACAATGCATTAAAAAAACTAGCACCTAGGGGGGTCCCCGGTGATACTAAATACCAAACGGTGTCGACCTAACTCTCACGGTAGATGGGTAATTCCGAGTTAAACTGGAATTTTCCATGGACTAAAATAATGTCATTCCCTTGTATAAAATTCCAAGGGAATGACTATTTTTGCCGTCCAACGGAATGAGCAATTTAGGGTTATAATGCCCATAACATTTGGAGGGAAAATGTGACAAAGTGATGCAATACCACATTTCATTGTGCATTCTACTCTGCATCATCTGCAGTTACTACTGTCTAAAAAGGCCTATTCTAAGTGACACTTTTAGCCTCGCTTTTAGCATCCAGGGTAATGACTAGTATAGTTTGTAAAACTCCAAGGGAATGACTATTTTTGACGTCCAAGGGAATGAGGAATTAAGGGTTATAGGCTAATGCCCATAACATTTGGAGGGAAAATGTGACAAAGTGATGCAATACCACATTTCATTGTGCATTCTACTCTGCATCATCTGCAGTTACTACTGTCTAAAAAGGCCTATTCCAAGTGATACTTTTGGCTTCCAAGGTAATGACTAGTAGATAGTACACTCGCCTGATAATATCTTCAAAGTATTAAATTACAACCAATTGCCAGCAAACTGTTTGACTCTCATCTGCTGTGTAAAACACACTGTTGGCTAAACTTTATAAACATGTGTGGCAACAGCAGAAGAGCCAACTCAAACATAACAAATACTGGTGTTCAAGATCCATCCAGGGGAATGACATTTTTTCATAGGACAGACTTCTTGACCTTGAAAATCATATGCCAGAGTGGACGACAAACTTCTTGTAGCCTATGCCATAAGTTCACAAGTGTGAAATTGTGAATTGAATGCAAAAAAAAATATAGAAAATGTTTGATAGAAATCTACTAATACAGATTCAAGTTTCAAATTATGTGTTTAGGACACCCAAGGGAATGACAATTTTGACCATATTTGATCAAATTTGGGGTAATAATTGGAACCAAATAAAAAAAGTAATGGTGTTTTCAAATTAAGAAAAAAAATTTCAATTTTTTTTGTCCTTTCCTTTATTTTCTAGTGCACATAGAAATATGGTTTTAGGCATGTTTTTAGGCCGGGACAAGAAAATTCCAGTTTAACTCGGAATTACGCAGATGAGATAATTGCAATAAAAGAAACTAGCACCTGGGAGGGTCCCGGGTGATTCTTAATACCTAACGGTTTCGCCCTAACTCTCACGGTTGTCGATCTTATTGCAATAAAAGAAACTAGCACCTAGATGGTCCCCGGTGATTCTTAATACCTAAAGGTTTGGCCATTTCCTTTAGAGAAAATCGGGGCCCGGTG
>JAMZAV010013037.1:0-17468 GCA_024449915.1 Sweltsa coloradensis | reverse complement strand
TTTAATTTCTTCGCGAGAACCATAGCGGCAATTGCGGCTGTAGGGTTAGGCCTAGGAGGTCTTTTCTTGACTTTGTGTAGGTAGGGCTAGCTAGGTCTAGGTACCCTATGCCCTTCTTTAACTAGGCCAAGGCACCTCATTAACTTGGCATTCCCAGTTCAACCCTTGTCCAAATGTAGACTTAGGGGTACTTTTGCAGTTGTGGGGGTCTAACTTATCAACACTGCGATGAAAGGGCAAAAGTAGGTTGGTGGTGGTGGGGGGGGGAAGCGCGTACGTTTTACAATATTATCGTTATTATGATTTGCCCCCCCCCCACTCCCCCTAACCTACTTTTCCCCTAATGCCCAGTTCACAGAGAGTCGTAGTTGTAGTCACAAGCAATGGTTTTAACAAAGAACTTCGCGTAAAGAAAGATGAAAATTTTCATCTTTGTTACGACTGTGACTAAGACTAAACCATACGACGTGTTCCCTATACTTTACCATTGCTTGTGACTAGGACTACGACTACGACTTTATGTGAACTGGGCATTACATTGCATTGTTAAAAAGTTGGACCCCCCCCAGCAGAAAAAGTACCGGCATGGGCTCTAGGAAATTGGAAAGGGAAACTGAAAACTGATGTGGGGAAGTAGTATCCATTCATGGGAAGGACTACGGAAGATTGGAATGAGCTCCCAAAGTGAAGTACGTAGTAGGAGCAAAAAATATAAAAGGATTCATGAGCAAACTAAAGACTTTTAATCTGGGAAACCCTGAAATGGGAGATATCACAGAGGAGGATTAAAATGATCTACAAGATTAATCTTCAAGATACAAGAAACTAAGTTCAAATTAAAAGGAAGGGTAACTACTAGTCAAAGAGGATAACTATAATATGAAGGAAGGAAGAAGCTGAAGGAAGGATGAAGGATTAAAACCTGCCACCGACTACTAGTCATTAGCAGAAGAAAATCCAATACCAATACCAATATTTTTACGGCTAACTATCCTCACAAGAGACATATCAATGCAAACTAGCGGGGGGGATTAAGGGGGCAGTTTCTCATTTGGTACAACTTGTTTTAGTTACTTACCACACCAGCTCAAACACCAGCAGCACTGTAGCTAGAAAATACCGTGGCCTTCTAGATTAGCACCTTCTTCTTTAACACATGGTCTACTGGATAGTGTAGCTTTCCTTTGTTAATCTTTGTGGACATGATAGCTACAGTCATAAGGTTCGTTTTTTTGTCCTGCACTTTTCTGTGGTGCTGGTGTAGGGTGTAGACCGGAAAACGTCGATAGTGTAGCAACACTACAGCAAGACAAAAAAACGCTTTGGTGTAGCATCATTTGATCAGTTAAATAATTCTGTACAATTTTTGATTTCTATTTACGTTTGTATGAAATAAGTAATGAATGTAATATAAAACAATATTATTTCTGGTACAAATTCTAGAAGAAATGTTGACATTACGTTAAAACACAGTTCAATTTAAGTTGCCGCCATCTTTTCACTGCACTACACCGCACACCCAGTTCTGGAGCTGGTGTTACACCGCGGTAAAGTGTAAGTTTACACTGGACAAAATAACGCCGCAGTGTAAGTTGCACAGGGACAGAATAACGTGTTGGTGTTCTACACCCTGCACCAGCGACAGCAGTGCAGGACAAAAAAACGAACCTATAGATACTACTATGCTACAGTGATGCTGATGTTTTGCGCTGGTAACTAGAAGAGAGCAAAAGAGCAAAAGCGCTCTGAATCATCTTTGCTTCCCAAATAAAACTGTTGACACCGCGGTAAAGTGTGGGTTTACACTGGACAAAATAACGCCGCAGTGTAAGTTGCACAGGGAAACAGAATAACGTGTTGGTGTTCTACACCCTGCACCAGCGCGGCAGTGCGGGAAACAAAAAAACGAACCTATAGATACTACTATGCTACAGTGATGCTGATGTTTGCGCTGGTAACTAGAAGAGAGCAAAAAGAGCAAAAAGCGCTCGGGATCCATCTTTGCTTCCCAAATAAAACTGTTGAGTTGAATAAATGTAAATATGTAGGCCCTTCCTACAGGAAATAATGTGCTACACTGATGTTGAATTTTGTTTAATTAGGCCACCACCGTCTGGATGTATGTAAAGGTACAATTATGCATCCAGACGGCGGTGGTTTAGGCCTACATGCCTAGACTGTTTGTTGTCATCGATTGATTGTTATTACAGAAACCCTAGGGCTAGTGTTATTTTTAAAATTATTTAATTTATTTATCTTACCAATATGTTAGGCCTACCTGCAATAATATACTTCTCTTCACTCTACAGTAACAAAACAACTATCAAATTGTGTCGATTCATAAAGAATTGCGCGCCTAGATTGGAAAGGTACGCCACAATTTTTCTTCACGGGGAGAATCCATTGTCATGTATTTTGGAGTTGGTGTTGTACCTCACCATCGGGTTTCTGCTTGCTGCCAAGGGTTTAAGGGTGAGTAAAACTTCTGTGGGGCAGTTTGATAATGAAATCTGTTTGCTCGGAATGCTCTGCGTAGACTCCAGAGCGTTTGATAATGGGTTCTGAGCGCACTCTGTTTTGTTTGATAATTTAGGATGAGCGATGCACTCTTTAGATACCCCAATCGTCGTTCGGTGAAAATCAAGCGAGCAACGAAGTTCTCACTGTTTAGGCCACAAAATTCAAATTGTAAAATAGCGGATGCAGCGTTAAATAGCGCGTAACCCTATGGATGACCAATATGGCATGATTGTGCTTTTATTTAGATCCCAAATTATAATCAAAGTTGTTCAGTACATCGATGTGATTGATGCACAATGATGAATGAAGCGTGTTTTTTTTCAAATAGGGCCTAGGCCTACATTAGGCCTACATTAATAGGCCTACATTTAAAATGCTTGTGCAAATTATTATTTCTTGTCTTGGCCATTTGGTGCATGGTGCATGTCTTTTTTTAGACAGCCTTTGTTATAATTATTTATTGTTTATCGTTGTCATAATTAATTAATTACATTTAAAAACTGCATACAATTTGCCCTTCAGAGGTCTTCGAAAAATCGGGTCAGCATAGGCTCGGCTCAAGACAACACAAATAGTCTTCAGTTCAGTGCAATGCCAATAACCAAAAACCATCAAACCCAAGTTGACAACAACATGGGTGGGCCTGACCACAAATTAATAAAGTACCGGTATGTATAAAACACAATAAAATCCATCATAGTAGGGCCTACACAATCAGTTTCCCTTAAAAAAAAAAGCATGACAGGTCTCTTCTGTAAGAAAGTTGATGGTTTTGGCTGCCTCTTTACTCAATAAAATCTACTGAGGCCTACTGCTTGACGAGCATCTAGGCTAAGCCAGGAAAAAAGTGCCTTGAATTTAGTGCAATTTGTTCCAACTCCCGGCATCTTCCTTCAACCTTCATTAAACAAGACACAGTCCTGTAGAATTATCGTGCAAAAAAACATTCAAGGTTACATTATGAACATGGGTCTTCAGGTTAGGCCCCAATGCCCTACAGATAACAGATAACCCCACCCCTTGACGACCTCCTCGACGACGACGACAATGACAGCGCGAACGATGACAAAAACGATGACTACCACGACGGGAGAACCTCCCACTTTGGCTGGTTCTGACCAGCATGGGACGTTTCTGTAAAATGAAATTGATTTATCGAATCATCGAATGAATGAATTATTAATTTAATTATTCTTCCCATAGGGCCTATCCCCTACATGCTAGAGTGGCGCATTAGGACCTAACGGTTATCAAGCCCTTAACCCCTTAACTGTGGAATTTATTTTCAGAAGTTGTTCTTCCCCTGTGTATTAAATTTAAGGTAAAATACCCTTATTTATACTTGAGTTGAAACTATCATTACTTTGCCATTTTTGCAAGTATCTCAATTTTTTTGTTGTATCATCAGTCATCACTGTAATTAATTAAATCATTCAGTTCACCCTCCAAACTATTATCTGAATCTAAAATAACAAACATGTTCTGGATATAGGGCCTATCAACAACCCTTACGCGACGCCACTATGCACAGATGAAGCAAAAGGCTCCTATTCCCGTTAGGATAGCCTCGAAAATTCGATCATCTACCATCAACATAACAGGACGATAATCACTAGAATGAAGACCTCTGCTGCTGGCGATAATAGGCCTACGCGGATATATACAGCATGCACAGACACACAAAGTGGGAAGTGTTGCGGCACGTATATTTACAGCATGCACAGTAGGGCCTACGGACGCCATTTAGCATGGACGTATATATACGGCATGAACAGCTAAGGGGTTAATTAAATATTTTTTCTTAAAATTAGATACAATATTAACATGTTCTTCATGACATAAAATGAATAAAATGTTTGCAATATATCGAGTATTAAATACCCTTCTATAATAAATAAATAAATAAATAAATTCTATAATAGCTAAACAAAAAATGCGTATTGTAACTAAGGTCCGATATAGGCTACTACCACCAAAAAGGGAAATCAATGCCCTGCAACATACATCAAGGCAGCATCCATCTGGTTGACCGCCATAGTACTTTTCTCCCCACTTTGCCCATGCTTTTTTGGCACCTTTTTATTTTTGTTATTTTTTTATTTATTTAACATCTATTCTATTCAGTTAAAAAACTGATTTACAAAGGAGGACAACTTAATAAATCTAATTACATAGATGCAGACACAACAATGAACTAGGCCTACAGTTAAAAGTAAATATTTCAAATATTTCCTATTTAGAATGGTTATATTATAAAACACTAGAACTTGTTAACCGGAGAATGATAAAATACACTCACTCCTAACACACTGAACAATACACAGTCAAAACAATTGCATGCAGTATTTATTTTAGAATTTTTATGTTCAGGGGTCGAAACTCGAAATTAACAATTTTGGCCACCAGCCCTTCGGACTAGTGGCACCAATAGTCCTCTAGCCCAAGAGTATTCTTACTAGCCCACAATCAAATAGATTTTATTGATATAAACTGATCATACGTGTTTGTCATACGGTTTGTCGTGTGGGTGTGACTGTGAGGGACTATAGGAGTGACTGTAAATGATTTTTCACCATAATAATAATAATAAGATTAGGCTAGCTTAAATTGAGATTTTTATTTTGTTTACGTTTAGAAGATTTTCCATACTAGGTACCCTAGATGACTACCACGACGGGAGAACCTCCCACTTTGGCTGGTTCTGACCAGCATGGGACGTTTCTGTAAAATGAAATTGATTTATCGAATCATCGAATGAATGAATTATTAATTTAATTATTCTTCCCATAGGGCCTATCCCCTACATGCTAGAGTGGCGCATTAGGACCTAACGGTTATCAAGCCCTTAACCCCTTAACTGTGGAATTTATTTTCAGAAGTTGTTCTTCCCCTGTGTATTAAATTTAAGGTAAAATACCCTTATTTATACTTGAGTTGAAACTATCATTACTTTGCCATTTTTGCAAGTATCTCAATTTTTTTGTTGTATCATCAGTCATCACTGTAATTAATTAAATCATTCAGTTCACCCTCCAAACTATTATCTGAATCTAAAATAACAAACATGTTCTGGATATAGGGCCTATCAACAACCCTTACGCGACGCCACTATGCACAGATGAAGCAAAAGGCTCCTATTCCCGTTAGGATAGCCTCGAAAATTCGATCATCTACCATCAACATAACAGGACGATAATCACTAGAATGAAGACCTCTGCTGCTGGCGATAATAGGCCTACGCGGATATATACAGCATGCACAGACACACAAAGTGGGAAGTGTTGCGGCACGTATATTTACAGCATGCACAGTAGGGCCTACGGACGCCATTTAGCATGGACGTATATATACGGCATGAACAGCTAAGGGGTTAATTAAATATTTTTTCTTAAAATTAGATACAATATTAACATGTTCTTCATGACATAAAATGAATAAAATGTTTGCAATATATCGAGTATTAAATACCCTTCTATAATAAATAAATAAATAAATAAATAAATTCTATAATAACTAAACAAAAAATGCGTATTGTAACTAAGGTCCGATATAGGCTACTACTACCAAATAGAAGAGAAATCAATGCCCAGCAACATACATCAAGGCAGCATCCATCTGGTTGACCGCCATGGGACTTTGCTCCCCACTTTGCCCATGCTTTTTTGGCACCTTTTTATTTTTGTTATTTTTTTATTTATTTAACATCTATTCTATTCAGTTAAAAAACTGATTTACAAAGGAGGACAACTTAATAAATCTAATTGCAGACACAACAATGAACTAGGCCTAGTTAAAAGTAAATATTTCAAATATTTCCTATTTAGAATGGTTATATTATAAAACACTAGAACTTGTTAACCGGAGAATGATAAAATACACTCACTCCTAACACACTGAACAATACACAGTCAAAACAATTGCATGCAGTATTTATTTTAGAATTTTTATGTTCAGGGGTCGAAACTCGAAATTAACAATTTTGGCCACCAGCCCTTCGGACTAGTGGCACCAATAGTCCTCTAGCCCAAGAGTATTCTTACTAGCCCACAATCAAATAGATTTTATTGATATAAACTGATCATATGGGTCTGTCATACGGGTTTGTCGTGTGGGTGTGAGGGACTATAGGAGTGACTTGACTTTAAATGATTTTTGAACCTAATAATAATAAGATGAGCTTAAATTAAGATTTTTATTTTGCTCACGTTTAGAAAGATTTTCTATACTAGGTACCCTAGCTCACAACTACTGGAAACTTGTCAAGTTATCGGCGCAAAATATTAAGATATTTTTGAGCGGCAATTGGAAACTTTGGTAAAAGTACTCGCCCGTTGGGCTAGTGAAATAAGATTCTTACTAGCCCGAGCAAATTTTCACTAGCCTCGGGCGAGCATTAATTTTGCCCCCTGGTTATGTTATTGGTGTCTGTCTGTCTCAGGCTGTCCTGAGAAAGCTCTCGTTGAAGCAACATGTACGTGACAGATGCACCGAAGCTGCCCTACAGGGAGTCTCGTCTGCTGTTTGTCTGTTCCTCTGCTGGACCGAGTTACGTCCGAGAAGAGATGTCCACAGAAGGGACAACACCTTAGCGAGTGTCTTCACCCAGATCAGGTAGGCCCTAGCTGGACTAGGCGAGATCTCACTGCTGAGGTGTCGCACAGTTGTCAACCTTTGTCACTCGGGTGTTTCTGTGCACACTATAGGCCTAGGCCACTACTTCCCCCAATTTACAACAACAACAAAAATGTGCACATATATTTTGTCGGAAATTTTAAAACATTGCCCATTAGTATTTCATATGTTTTAATGGACTTACTATACACCCTAGTAACAATTTATTTATTTGTTATTTGTTGGATGAGCGAAGCGAAGACTTCAATTTCTCTGACCCCCCAAAAAATTTAGCTCGGGTGTTTTTTGTTTTTTTGTTTGTTTGTTTTTTGTCTGTTTGTTCGCACGATTCCGGGCAAACGGCAAAAGCGATCTTGATGAAAATTGGAGGGGACCTTCGAAATCTCTGAACTTAGACGTGTAACGTTTTTGGGTACAATCGAAGAAATATTTCTCATGAATATCGTACTTTTACGATTTTTTCTATTTTTAGTGCAATATTTTTGTGACATTTGGGCCGATTCTGACCAAACGGGTGGGGCTACAACGTTCATATTTCACATCCGGGCATTAAGGTTATGGTGATGTAGTACCTTATGAAAAAATAAGTTGAAAAAGTTAGCCAGAATCCATAGAAATAAAGGTTTTAATATGAGTTTTTTGTGGTTTATAATAACAATCAACAAGTTACAATAGAAACTTGACAGCAATCACTTACAATGCATTCAAAAAGCACTTACAAAGTAAAAGTGGTCCTACTCAAACTAAAAACTTACAAAAAAGCTCATCCATCAACGCGGCGGGACTTAAGCGTTTTCCCAGTTCATAACACATTCATTAATAAAATGTCACGAGGATTGCTTAAAAGATCACGGCTCCAAACATACTTTTTGACTGCCTTAGGCTGGGTGTATAGGCAGTATATACAATAAATAGGCCTATTAAAAAAGAGCAATAAATATAAAAAACATTCTAACAATCATTTGCAAAAGTATCAAACTTTGATAATAAGGTGAAGAAGTAGGCCTAGGCCTCTACACTTGAGTGAATAGTAAGTATGAATGGTGTGTTTATTGTGTGATGTGTGAAGTAATCTTGCTGATGATGACAACATGCATGCAGAAGTTACTTCTTGCGTGGCCCTACCACAGGTTTGGTTATGTGTTGCGAGTTTTGTTTTCATTGCTTGCTGATTTTTAGTGGCCATCATCCGCCTGACGAGTCCCAGAAGGATGAAATGTGTTGTGGAATAAGGTAACAAACAACTTTAAATACCTAGCTGCAGTTGTCATCAGCAGGTGAAAAGTTTTGTTGCCCCCAGCCCTTCAGGCTGGGATTTATGTTTTATGTTCTATGTTCTTCCAACCTGTCAACCCTTCTCCAATCTAAACTAAACTAGCCGTTGTCCTTTTCTACACTAATTGTAATTTATCATATAAAAATAAAATGAATCAATGAAAAATTGCTAGAATTAATTTTGTACCTAATGTAAAATCTAAAAACATGTGAGCTCAGGGTAGATTTAAAAGTGTTTGATGAGTGAATATCATTCCATTCATTACAAGTCCTGTAATTATTCGTGTGGCTCGTTGGTCTTGTTGTGTGGCTCGTTGGTCTTTGTGTGGCTCGTTGGTCTTTGTGTGGCTCATTGGTCTTTGTGTGGCTCGTTGGTCTTTGTGTGGCTCGTTGGTCTTTGTGGTTAGTGTCTCTGTTTCCAATGCAGAAGGTCCAGGGTTCGATTCCTGCTAAAGTCATAAGTTTTTTAACTTCTGATTTGGACCTAAGTCCATCAGTTCTTGTCTTAGGAATTTGTAAACGGTGACTTTGGAGCCGTCCTAGCAATGAGGCTCATCATATATTCAAAGATGTTCTTAATCGGCCTTGTTGATTCTGGCATTGATCCGCGTGTGTTTGCACTGTCCTTGCCACCGACTGCTATATTTTTTATTTAAAAAAATATCGATCTTTGGTTGATTCTCGCTCACTTGTCGATTGCGTCGGGGCCTACAGGGTTGTCTTGGTCGCTTTGGTTTACTGTCCCCCACTGAAAAAAAATCAGTTTAGCCTATATATGATTGAGTTGGTAGACTACAAATATGAATTTATTTATTTTAATAGAAGCCATTTTGGTAAGCTCTTGTATTTTGCAAATATAGGCTCGAGAATCAAGTTTATACCAAGTTCTGCTCCACGACTACAGACTTGCAATCTCGCGTACGGATCCAGATCAGTAGTACCAACCCACTGCCTTTTAAATAATGAGCAAAAGAATTTGCGTGGAAGGTGGTATTTATTTATTCATAGTCAATAGATGGTTTAGATTAAGATAATATACATGTCCACATAGACCCTAATTTTGAGTGCTTCGACGACGTGAGAAACTAGGGCGCTTCAACCGGTTAGGTCACATTGTGCCGTGATGTTGAAAGTACCTAATGAAATAAATTTATGGTGTGTTTGATGGTTAGTAGCCTAGGCTATATTATTTTTAAGTGCTTAGAATTAACTTAACATTAAACTACATTATTGTGGAAAATCTCTAGGCTATTCACTACACTAAAATGTTATTCTATCTAGGCCTAGGATAGACATTAAAACTGTTACTGATTGATTTTCTCCCATTGTAGGAAGTCCTTGATTGAATAAAAGGAGTATTTTAATAACAAATTTTTCAATTTCATTCTTAAATCTAGAAATATTATAGTATTGATAATACTTTTGATGTGGGCTGGCAATTTGTTCCATAGTATTTGGGTGGAAGCAACCAAATAAAATAACCAACATATAACTCTCACCCCTCCACTTCTCAGGCTGTTTGACGAGCACATCGGCACCACCACCACCACCACCACCACCAACCGGCAAGTGTTCATCGCCGTCTCCGCCCTCCTGTTGCACGGCGCCTGGGCGTTATGGTGCACATACGGCACAAACCTACAGGTGGCCAAGAGAACCTGCTTCTTCGCTTTCTACGTCATGGCGCACAACCTAAGGCAAGTCTTTTGCGCATCGTTTTAATCCTATCAATGGTTTGTTTATGCAAATTTTGCGTGCAGAAAAAAAAAGTGAACTAGACTATTATTTTAGTTAACATAATTATCAGACAAATTTATATGCCTACTTTGAAACACTTATTGGATGAGCAAAGCAAAGACTTCAATTTCACTGACTCCCCAAAAAATTTAGCTCGGGTGATTTTTTTTTGTCTGTTTGTTTTGCCCTCTACCGGGCAATGGCATATCGATGGTGAAGAACCAATACCTTCTATCTGCCAAAAAGCAAATTGTTCAGGAGAGCATTAAAACTGATTTATAAAACGTAACTAGTTGGCGGTGGCAGATAGGAGATATTGATGTAAGGTAGTACTATATGTTTCTTTTGGAGAACTTTAAGCATTGTAAGATGGGAGTTATTAGCACCAAAAAATTCAAAATAATTTTCTGTATCCATAGACACCAACATCTCATTTTGGCAGAAAATGGAAGATAAGAGGTATTGGTTCTTTACCATCGATATGCGATCTTGATGAATATTTGACAGGACCTTCGAAATCTCTGAACTTAGAGGTGTATTGTTTTTGGGTACAATCGAAGAAATATTTCTCATGAATATCGTATACTTTTACGATTTTTTCCCGATTTTTAGTGCGATATTTTCGTGACATTTGGGCCGATTCTGACCAAACGGGTGGGGCTACAACGTTCATATTTTACACGGACATTAAGGTAATTTGGTGATGTAGGCCTATTGCTTTTTGAAAGAAAAAGTTAAAAAGTTAGCCAGAATCCATAGAATAAAGGTTTTAATATGAGTTTTTTGAGGTTTATATTAACAAGTAACAATAGAAACTTGACAACAATCACCTACAATGCATTCAAAAAGCACTTGCAAAGGAAAAGTGGTCCTATACGCAAACTAAAAACTTACAAAAAAGCTCATCCATCAACACGACTAAAGAAAGCGTTTGCGAAGTTTCCTAGTAGATATAATTAGGGATATGTGAAAGTTGAACTTCGGGTTGTGGAGCTTAGATGCTATATCAGGGTTGCCACCAAGAAAAAATAAAAATCCTGTTTGAGCAGATCAAAAATCCTTAGAAATCCTTAAATAAAACACCCAAATCCTTAAAAATCCTTAAAATGCCTAAATGTACCAATTTCGATACGATATCGATATATCATAATGTAATTGTTGTAAAAAAATTGAATATATAATTTTTTTATAGAGTAGGTAGGCCTATTTTTAATAAATAATTTTTTTTTAAATGTATAAAGAGTCTACCCACTCAGTTATATAACTGATTTTCAGTGGGGGACAGTAAATCAAAGCGACCAAGCCAACCTGTAGGCCCCGAATCAATCGGGAAAAAAATGATTCGAGGCCAAATAGGGTTGATAGAATGATAAGGTATCACCATAAATGCATATTTTTACAATCTCACAACCGCGTTTTATGACCCGGCACCTCCACCATATGCACCAGCCAGGTTAATTTAATTTAGACTACCTACCCGGCACCTCCACCAAAATTCCGAAATTTTGCATTTTTGGTGTAAATTTTGATATTTATACATCGAAAATATTCCCACTTATCAATATCGCATTGAAATATAGATTTTTTGACCAGCCCTAGTTAAAAACGGTGTAAAACGTATTTATTTATTTATTTATTTTTTTTTATCCGTAAATTGGACTAAAAATCCGTGTATCCGTTTTGCACCCTCAAAATCCGTTAAAACGGATAAAATCCGTAAAAACGGCAACCCTGTGCTATATTATTGGTTAAATATATTTTTGAAATGCCTACGGGCAATCAGATCTCATCAGCCTAGAGCCTATCCCCTCAACGACTGTCTAAACTGCGTACATTAAGAGACCACAAAATTCATGCTCGTGCAATCACCTAAAGATACGTAGCACCGTGGTGCAGCCATTACTCAACAGGCCTTATCAAGTAAATACAGTATCTTTTTATTTGAACTTTGAGGTGAATTGAATGTAATTTAAGTTTTTAGTTTTTATTGACCGAGTGCAATATATTATGTTTAGGTTTAAGAGCCTGGGTCTGGCAGCAGCCATGGTCGTCAGTTTGACGGAGGTCCTGCTTCAGTTGACGCGCGTTATCTGTTGCTTTGAACGCAAGGCTTCCAACACGGCTGCACTGACGACATTAAGCTTCATAGTGTATCTAACGGCGTGGTGAGTAGAACACAAGTTGGCTTATAGCACGTAGCAATTTATGACTCATAGGCTGGCTCATCTTCATTGAGAATTAACAGGAACAGTAAAATAGTGGTGTACAGATACCCAAATTTTGGGTTAGGTTGAATATTTAGTTTTTTTTTGGTAACTTAAAAAAAAATTGGGAGGTGCCGGTCCAGCCAATTTTTATTGAAAAGGCCTAGCTTATACTAAATGCCTTACAGGCCTATGCAATAAAAATTTGGACAGTTGATAAGTAAATAAAAAATCATAAAGTATGATTCTTTACAAATAAAATTCAAAGTTCATTTTTACATACAGTATTATAATGATTGTCTTTTCCAGTTTCCTTACCCGACCTGAAAACCTGGCTTTCAAAACTCAACCTCTACCCGCAAAGTTGTACAGTAAAATCAAAATTTAACGTTTGATGGAATTCTTTGGCAAATGGTCAATATGACAAACCAAGGTCACTAAATAAGTGGCAGTAGCAGAAGTTTGCAAACTCTTTGCTTAGCATTAGCAATGTAACTTAACTTTGCAGTAAGGATGGAACCAATCAGCCCCAAATTATAATTCAGAATCATAACTAATTTGTATTTTAAATGTAATGTATAGTTTATTTATGTACACATTATAATGTATTACTAGTATTTAGATTTACTAGGCCTACCATCATCACCATCATCACAGTCATCGATATGTTAAGTTCTGATTTTCATGACTAAACGTTTCAGACATTGTGGTGAAAGTAAAAAATTAAGACTTCGAATGTGGATAGAGCTATGGACAAAGAAAGGTATTGTAGGGCCTTCATTGTAAACATAAGTTAGGTAGGTAATCTTAATGTATTCAATGTAGCCTTCATTAGCCATAAAACATAGTTACATAATTATAACAAACAATATGTGAAACAAAATCTGTACTTTTTTCAACTAATTTAGTTTATTTACCATATTATTGTCCTGAATATAAGGCTACCCTTTTTAAAATTATTTTAAGGCTCGGGAGTCCCTTACCATGCATATTATGCTTAATTGTATATTATGTTTTTTTTTAATATTTCAACAAGAAAAGTTAGGGGGTTGGCTTATAGGCCCATTCAGGTTTGGCCTATATTCGGCACAACAGTAGGGCCCTACAGTAACTAATAAGTAATTTAATTAGAAATAAATGGCATAATTTAATTTCAAATTTAATTCAATAATTTTAAATTTTATTTTAATTTTTAACTCTTCTAGCAAGATCTTAGTTGATCGGACACGCACCCCCACCACGCTCCGTAGTACTCACCCTTATGGTTTGTTTCAGGTCAGTCGTGTTTGTCTGGTTCGTGCCCTGGTCTCTGGCTCACCTCTGCCTGTATCGCGACATGGCGACCTTGAGTATGCCCTCGCTCTGCTTCCTGTGTGGTTCGCTGTTCCTCTTCAACCTCCTCGAGATCCTCACAGTGGTATGCCCGTAATAAGTATAAGAAATCAATTAATTATTTAGAGTCTATATGCAGTGTTAGTTTAGAATACCTGTATGTAGCCTACCTACAGAAAGAAGCGAGCAGAGAAATAATGCCAACTTTAGGCTATTCCACCGCGTTTTTCTATTTTCCAAAATATGGTACTAAGTCAAAATATAGTGAATGCCTTTGAAACATGTCTATTTTAGAAAATCAAAAATATTTTTTTCAAATTTTTCTGATCCGGTACACGGCCAATATAGCCACCTCAAAATAATTTCCAACTTCAATTCGCCAAGGCACACCATTCAACGTAGGGTGTTGTGTTTTTGTGACATTAATTTTCAACTGTTTTTCTATGGACTGACTGAGATAAAGAAGATTTGTTTCAACAATTATTGTCTTTCCTGCGAATATTTTCGTCTGGCGATATTTTTTACCGATTTGTACCGCCAATCGGAAAAATTCGCAGGAAAGACAGTTGTTAAAATAAATCTGTTTTCTCTCAGTCAGTCCATAGAAAAACAGTTGAAAATTAATGTCACAAAAACACAACACCTTACGTTGAATGGTTTGCCTTGGCGAATTGAAGTTGGAAATTATTTTGAGGTGGCTATATTGGCCGTGTATCGGATCAGAAAAATTTAAAAAAAATATTTTTGATTTTCTAAAATAGCCAGGTTTGAAAGCCATTAACTATGTTTTGACTTGGTAGCATATTTTGGAAAATAGAAAAACGCGGTCGAATAGCCTTAAGACAATCGACATCACCAAAAAAATAATTTATTTAATTTGACTTTGTTATATCTCATGATTAAAAAGTAAAAACTATTAGGCCTATTTAAAGGCACAAACTATTCATTAAAGTCGAGGTGTAAAAGTTGGTAGTAAATTCAAGAATAGGTAGAGCCTACCTAACCTAGAATACATTTGTTTAAATATTAAAATGTTGATTTTTGTTGTACTTTGGCAGCCAATCTTGATTCCAGTGTTCGGGTGATCGATCGTACTTTGCGAAATGTGCCTCACTTTTTCCACAACTGTTCAAATTTGACATTTAATCAAAACTTATACTGATATGAAATTGTTTTCGTTTTTGTTAGCGGTTTTAATGCTGAATATATCTGTTCAGTATTGTCTCAACTATTCTGATTTTAATACACCGAACAATCCAGAAGTTATTGAGTTCACCGTCTTTGTAGCCGATGTAAAGCACCCAACCCGCAATCGGGAGACCCGGATTCGATACCCTGCCGTGATTGAATTCTATATACCGTAACAATAGTAGTGTTTTTACTGCAAACATAGTTTTACGTGCTTTATATCCTTTTGCAGGTATTGTAACTAATTGGTATTGGATCATTGACCATTTTTGGAAGATTGTCCCATTTTTAGTTAGTTGCATGAGGCCTAAAAAAATGTGTACATAGACAAATTTAACTTTGTCTTGCTTATGTGCTTTGACTTCATGCCTTTTGCTACATCTAAAATGTTTTGCCACTTGTTTTATGATTTTCCCGCAGAAATGAGTGTCGCATTGCTTTGTGTTCCAGCCTCTGGTGAAGTTACTGACACAGTTGATCCTGCCGAGCCACGGCGGAGTGGTGGGCGGCCGACTGGAGTGCGTGCTCATCCCCCCACCCCCGAGTGTACTCAACGAGCTGCGGGAGCTGCATGCTAGGAAACTTCAAGCCAAAGCAGCGGAAGAGGAGTGCGTTGACAAACTATTCTCTCTCTCACACACACACACACTCGCTCATTCAGTCACTCACACTCTCCCCATTAGAGGGTAGGCCTCCCGGACGATAGCTGGTTGACAGCAGGTGTTGCTCAACGGCACAGTACTCTTTGTCTCTCACTCACTCACTCACTCACTCACTCACTCACTCACTCACTCACTCACTCACTCACTCACTCACTCACTCACTCACTCACTCGCTCACTCTCACTCACACTCACTCACACTCTGTCTCTCTTTCTCTCTCTCCCCCACTCTCACTCACACTCAGTCTCTCTCTCTCCCGCATATCTGCTATTGTAGAGCACTCTTCACGTGTTGTCTTTTTTTTTATTTTATGTAGGTCATATAGCGCTAGCTACGGGTAGGGGGAGGAAATGGGGGGGGGTTCTCACATCATGGTCGTCCTTATCTTTGTCATTGTTTATGTTGTCATGGTTGTCGTCGTCTTGGACTTGGAGGTTATCAAGGAAAGGAGGTGGTTCCCTGACTACGAGTGCCAGAGCTCACCTCTCGTCTTGGGGAGTTACATACTCCTATACATACTAGCTAGCTGATGTTTGCGAGATGGACTTTTCCTCTTTCCTTGCCTTCTACCAATAGCAGAGACATGCTCTGGGCCAATTCTACCCCAGGCCCAGACGGCTTGCAGGCCTGAAACATTTGTGTTTTGCCTCTAGTTTTGGAGATTTTGTGTTAGATGTATGTAATGAGGTTGTTCTGTTTTCAGGTTTGACAGACGACACGGATCAAACAGGAAAACACGAGAAGCGTTTAAGAGCCTCAAAAGTAAGAATTCTACAAACAAACAACAATACAGTATTTACTTCAATGGAAGACGACCCCTTTATTTGACTTAACACCATACCATCGGCTATATCAGGGCTGCCACTGATATTTTTTTCAAATCCTGTTGGAGGACGTTAAATATCCGCAAATATCCGTAAAAATTCTAAAAATGTTAATTTCATTGATCAAACTATGAAAATGTCTAAATGTGATGTTTATATTTGTTGCCATCATAACCTAAAAGTTGCCAAGGGCCTAGGCCTATGCACAGACGAGAATAAATGAGCCAGAAACGCCCGCGGTTGCTTTAATTAAGATTGCATAAAAAATAAAAATGTAAAATGTTATTTATTTACAGAAAATCCATTGAACATAAAAATCATATTTTCTGACCTGGTAAAAAATTCTAGGCCTAGGCCTAGGAATTTCTAACCAGGTCAGAAAATACGAGGCCTAGGCCCATGTGTTGTGTTCTATAATAACATTGCAGAACTAGTTGATAACATTTTAATCATATTCTAATCTAATTCCATTTTTCTCGTTTAAGATCACATAATCCAAACTTTATAAACAAAAACGAAAGAAAACAATTTTGTAGGCTGCAATCTACATTGTTTGTTCTTGGCTGTTCAATTTAACTTGCATCCTCCCAAAAAGTAACTGTGGTTGGCTGTTTCCCCATAGAAGCAGTTCCTACTACGTTTGGGACACGGCTCCGCCCCCTATCGAAAGTCGAATCGATTATCGCCCCGCCTTCAATGTTTACAATCGAAATTAGCCCGCGCAGATTCAAATATACGAAAATAAGCATAGAAAACGTAATTAACAAAATATCCGTAAATAAGACTAAAAATCCGTTTATCCGTTTTCCACCCTTAATATCCGTAAAAACGGCAGCCCTGGGCTATATCTATATGTTTTTGTTTCTATGACTTGTTTTAAAGGGCGGTAATGGGGTTCTTCAAACTCCCCCCCTTACCCCCAATACCCAAAAAAAAGAACAGTATTCTAGAAGAGATAGGAATGAGAGAAGAATGAGACTGTAACCATATTTTCATGATTAGGCTACGTATTTTACTTTGACTAGACACAATGAGAAATTCGATCCCCAATGATTCGTAGCAATTTAAGTGTACGATATTTACGTTTACTATGC
>JAMZAV010013036.1:0-18118 GCA_024449915.1 Sweltsa coloradensis | reverse complement strand
GATGTAAAAGCTTGTTCGGAATTTTGCCGGGTAAAAGTCTTCCACTCCTGGGCTAATATGCTTTGCATGTTTTTTAATATTTCAACAAGAAAAGTTTGGGTCGGCTTATATTCAGGGTCGGCCTATATTCGGCACAATACGGTAATATTTAATGTTTTCAAATGTCCTTAACATGTTTTCCCTTTCTTAATATTAGGCCTACCTATTTAAATGATGTTTCGTATGTAAAATAATATTTAATTTAGGATATATTAGTTAATTCTTGTGTTTGATTTATTGACTGAAACCAGCTTTTTTTGCATGACAAAGATCCAATGAAAATTGTTTTTAGATATATCACCCTACACTATTAACCCATAGCTCAAATGTGACTCAATCAGGGCATAGTAGCCTACACTATATCAATAGCAAATTCCTATCTGCATAGGACCTTTATGTTTTCATTTTGCAAAGTACATACTAGGAAACGCTCTGCTGGACGCGTTGATAAGCGAGCACGTGCTATAGCTAGATCCACATTGCAATTTAGGCTATTACAATTGTAAAATTTGCGACGTTCGCTTTCCACGGGGCCATGTTTCCAATATTATTTATTATTGCCAAGGTTGGCTGGTGGGTAAACCTTTAATTTGTGGATAAAATCCACCGCCATCTAGAGGACCTTGACATCATTTCTTTGGGAAAACGTAACAAATAATACACTGCTTCCTCGATAGTATTTTGATTACTTCTAGGTGGCAGTGCATAGTGCCAACCTCGTGCGAGTTTTCGTTGCCATGGTAACGTTACTTTTGTTATAATGTAATTTCCACCTACTTATCGGATCAAAATAAAATTAATATTCGTGACCGGACGGACATTCTAAATGATTTGGCCATCTCAGATTTTGTCGCCGTTTAGTTTGAAAAACAAACTTTCGATTAACTTTAATGTAACTTTTTAACTTTTTGAACGATTTTGCCACAAAACTAATGGCATTCAATTGAGAACGAAGCTTGCGGATGGTCAAAATTTCAACTCGATCTGAGCCTCCGTTAGAACGTTATGGCGAGACATACAAAAAAACAAAAAAAAAAAAAAAACAGAACCAGTGACTATTTTTTCCGGCAGAGTCAAATGGAAACGCTCGCTTCGCTCGCTTAATTAGAGCTTAGTTTATTTGCTACATAATCAGTGTGGATGTTCCTTGATAAGCACTTAAAAACATTTAAACATCCAGGGTATTTACATGTTTAAATGTGTCAGCCCTATGTTCTTGATTAAATTGCCTTTTGTTTCAGATTCTTTGCCTCTGAACCTCCTTGGAAATATGGCACAACATTGGAGCCAACATGACTTAGTGGAGCTGTCAGCATGTTTTTCTGCAGACGTCTTTAGTAACCAACAAGGGTTCTAAACAAAAACATGAAGAAATGTTAGCCAGAGTAGGCCTATGGCCTAGATGGTTGTGTTTTTAACAGTATTTTCAAGTGAAGAATAATGAAGAGGAAGTCTGCTCTACATCTTTGTCTCGCTGCAGGACTTGTCCTCCTTACAGCTCAGTTGAGCCTTCTTGCACTGCTACTTTATCCATATGAAAGTAACCATATGTTCCACGTAAATGATGTTCAATCGTTAGTCAACATCACATCGTACATTCAGTCTGACACAGGATTATCACTAGTTGGATTTGACAGTGAATTGTTACAGTTGTACATAAATCATAAAAGTACACCCAAAAATCAATGTATTTTTTGTTCTGAGAACCCGTTAATAACTTTTGCTGTTTTATTGCATGGGATCAAAGACCATGGTCGTTTAAGCGAATCGTTGTTGATCGAGTTTCAACAGGCGGGCTTTCATTCGGAAGTGTTTTTTAATACTAATCCATCCGAAATAGCACCAGACCTATCTGTAAATATACCAAATGCTATCTACTAAAAAAAGAAAAAACTGGTTAACTTTTTTTTTTTTCCATAAGGGAAAGGGTAATTTTTGGTGGCAGGGAAAGTACACATGATCCAGTGCTGCCAACAAACATCACTGGGCTTTTCCCGGGTCTATTCCTTCTATAAGACGAGGGTGCTTTTTAAATTTTAAAACTAAAACTGCAAATTTTAAAAAAATGAAATTTCCCGATTTCCGGGGACATTCCAGCTCTTGCGAGAGGCCCTACCGCCCTTATATAGAATGTAACCAAAAAGGCAGACACTTTCCATCAACGCAGGAAAAGAAAACCCCTCACGATGCTTTACGATTTCTAAACCGGCTTGGAAGCTATTGGCCAGGGCTAAAACTTGTTGGGTAAGTTGCAATTCGGTTTTTGGGTAAGCAGTGAATTTTTAGGGAGGCACGGGTATGGTATAAGATTTAAGGCCAAATTTTTACTTTATTTATTTATTTACTATTTATTTATTTATTTTTTTATTATTTTTTTTATTTAGTACAAAATTAATTAATTAATTAAATTAATTTATTTATTTATTTATATCCTTTTCAGTTCTCAAAACTGATTAAGGTATTGAAATGAATAAGTAACACTATGTAGTACATGAACAAATGTGCACTCAAAAAAAAAGGGAATTTTTAAAGGGGAATCCTGGACCTAAAAAAGATTTCAAAGAATGCACTTAAATGGGGTTTAAAAACAGTAGAAAGAAAGAGGGACCAAATAAATTAGCAGAACTTTTTTTGAAAATTTTTGCATGGGACATGATCTCAGAATGGATAAATTTAAAATTTAAATTTCCTCACACACTCATGTTCATCTGGTTCAAAATTAAATTTTGAGAATTTTTTTTTTTAAAGTTTGTTTCTACTCACCTTTATCTACAAACTGACGGTATAAAGAAAAAATAGTTTTCTGCATTTACTTGCATTATGTGCAAGCACAATTTTTTTTGCCTGGCGGTGGGCCCAAACAGCTAAAATTAAAAAATTGTGAAATGCAAAGTTATTATGAAACCATTTTCTTTATAACGTTCTAATCATTTTGTAGATAAAGGTGTGTGGTAACAATGTGAAGAAAAAAACTACTTCTCAAACTTTAATTTTTGAACTAGGTAGATGACTTGAGTAAGAAAAAATTAGAATTTAGCCTAATAATCGATCATTTTGAGATCATCTGAAGCTCTAAGAGAAATATAGTATGGTGATGAAGTCATCCCTGACCCAACTCATGTTGGAACCGGTCTTTGATATTATTACTAGGAAAGCGCCAAAGTCGTTGTTAGACAGCCATGTGTTGAGTACACTGTAACATTCCCTTTCTCTCCTTACCTAAGGCTGGATCTAGACACATGGGGCCTTTCCCTCCTAGCCTAGGTATCATTGCTAGAGAGTAGTGCATTATGGTCTTACAGTTGACGCGCCTTTATACTAGGTACTGGTAACTAAACTCAAAACCCTATCAAAATATCCCAGTGGCGTAAGTTTACTAAGTGCGGGCCCCCAGTGGGGATGGGTTTCCGGAGAGAGGGGGTTCAAAATACATCTAATTTTTCTAGTGACTTTAGTTTAGGATAGTTTAATTTTTGATATTTTGGAACACTTGGAAATATTACTATTTAGTATTTATTCATATGTTAACAATTTATTATTCCCAAGCAGTCCTAGAAGGTGGATGTAGTTTGGGTAGTTGTTTCCGAGTTAAAAAAATGTTAACGTTTTCCTCGCCGTCGCCTCTTAGCTGGCGGATTAGCCAAACGTTTCGGGGTTTGTGATAAAAACCGCAATTTTGAATCAAACACTCATAATAATATTCTGATAACATTGCCAAGAGAGGCCTGAAAAATGTCAACTGGTTTGGAGAGTTGAAGTGGGGGCAACATAAAAACCCATAGGCTAGGCTACCAAATAAAATAACAAACATAAATTTTGAAAATGGTTGGTAAAAGGTTCCCATTATATTTAAAAAGAAAATGTTTATATATTTAGACATCACTTATTGAAATTTACCAGATAATGTGACCGTTGACCTTTAGTAACTAATTTTTATAATATTTACAAAAATAATCCCCGTGTGCCCAAACGTTTACTGTCTCTTTTTTTTCACGTTTTGTCCAAATGTGTTTAGCAATGCTTAGGGTTAGATTATTTTTACTTTTTTCTCATTAAGTAATTGGACGAGTGACCCAGAGCGAACGGAGTCCTCTATGACAAGTTTCGGCATTTCGTTGTGTTTATGTGTGTCTGTGTGTTCGATGCGTAGGGGCCAAACTACTCGTCCTTTTTTTGCCAAAAATTACATACCAACGTCAAGGACCAATAGATAAAAATGCGTTATCATACTGCATGAAAAACTGGCAGAATTTACACATCTTGGCTAGCCTTTCCAACGGCGAGCGCAGCAGGACACAAAAAATTTGCCCCAAAAGACAACACTCCTAAAAACGGAGCACTGTCCGGACCTGCTACACCATCCTCGACCAAAAGCTTGCCCGCCAGATGTCATTAGCCTTCCAAACTCAACTATCAAAATTGACTTCAATCTTCAAGTGGAAGGTATGGCAAGAAGGGGGAAAAAAGCCAGTCCGAGCTGAAAATGCTTACGAAGCGCATCTGAAGAAGCACTACCCAATATCCGAATGGGTGCATGTTTTTACGGACGGCTCCCGAAACAGCTCGGGGAGGAATACTGGCTTTGGGCTTCCATTTTCCATCTTCTTTGAAGAGGCGCACCGATGGCACAGGCTCGAGCTTTTTGATGCGAAATAAATGCCCTCTCCAGAGCAGCAGATAAAATGCGAACACCAACCTTTTTCACTCAAAAGACAAAATTTGTATTATCTCGACAGCAAGCCGGGCCCTCAAGGGAAAATCTGTTCCAGATGGGAAAAAATGTGAAGAAGCCTCCCTGTCTTTAAAAGAGTTAAAAACAAATGTGATTGCATGGAAAAGTGCTTAAAATTCAATGGTGCCCAGCCACTGCAACATCCTGGGCAACCCAAGGCTGACGCGTAGCCCAAGTTGGGCTCAAAGAAGTCCCCCCCGACACGGCGAGTGGCCTATCTCCTACAACTCTGCCAAAAACCTTGCCAAGGAGGGCCTGAAGACATCTATGGAAGACTTCAAGAGGCCAAAGATGTATCACAAACCATGGCGGGACGGAGTCCTAAAAGGGCCAGACAAATCCTGGACAAGAAAGGTGGCAACAGCGCAGTTCCGGCTGGCCACAGGACATGACGTCCTGCAGCACCCACCTGAGTCGATTTCAAATCACAAAGGAACCAGCAACTTTGCAAAAATATGTACATAGGTTTTCAGGACAGAGTGCACCTCTTCAGCTGCGCCGCACTTAAATCTGACATTGACGCCCTGCCAAATGACCTGAGGGGGGCCAGAGAAGGAAGCACATATTTACTGGATAGCCAGGAAGAAAAAATGATTGAAAAATCAAGTTTTTTGGCATAGGGGAAAAAAAAACATGGACAGAAAAATTCACAGGAATCCAACCTCAAAAAAATTTAAAAATTAAAACAAATTACTACTTTATTTTTTTAAAACTTAAAGTTTGCAAATTGGAAAAATTTACCTTTTCAACAATGTTACTACAATGAATGTTAACAACTGTGAAAATTTCAGAATTATATCTTGCCCTGCCAACTTACAAAGAATTAATAACTGCAAAAAATTGTTTGTTTTGCAGAGCTTTACTAAATTGGATTTGATTTGAGGAGCATAAAGTGGATGCAGAACAAAATCGAGTCGAACTCGGGTTCATGTATGGACCTTTCTAACACATATTTTGGAATCTTGGTAGCTTTAATAACTTGGCATTTGAAAAATGTGATATGTTTTCATTGTTTTGGTGCCCACCGCGTTTACGTGCATAGCGATCAGTGGCAGACAAGTCTCGACATGATGACTCATGCAGAGCTGCATGCATGCATGCTATGCTGCAGCTGCAAATGTAAATGTGGTACTTGCTCACTTGTCCAACAACGACTTTGACGTTTTCCTAGTTATGGTTAGGCCTGATATATCCGTATTTAGTTTTTATTTGCTCCAAAATATTAACCGAAGTCAATTTATTTATTTAGAACGCTTGGTTACAATATCGGTTCAAAAAATTACAATTTCTTATTAATGGGGGAATTTTAACTTAATAATGTCAAATTTTTCTCCTATAATCACTACTTGTAGGCTAGATGAGGTTATGAAATTTTGAGTGCAATTCAAGTACTTGTCGATATTCTTCCTTTATGATAAGATACCCATATTTGTTTAGTTCATTACGTGGCGACAAAGTCAGACGTAAGCCAGACCACTGTGTAGGGTATCAGAGGCACGCTCTGGGCCCCCCCGCTATCGCGGGGTCGGTAGTTACGCCACTATTTATTCCTATATCAATCAACTTAAATGCAAATATTCCCAGGTAGGCCTACTCAACTCATGACTCGCTCACTCATCTAGCAACGACTTTGGCGTTTTCCTAGTCTAGTTGGCTAGGGCGCCTTTATACCCGGAATGTTGAAGAATCAGGTTCAAACAATGGTTGAGATAGATTTTTTTAATTTCTTAATTGTATTAAAAAATTATAGAACATGTATTGAAATGTATACTACAGTACTATGGAAAACATAGCCAGTAAAACATACGCTAGGTTTACTCAATCTCTCAGCGGAAATTTTGGGGAACCTTGAGCGTGTAAGTTTTCGTTTACACCTAAGTGGGACAGCGTGCATTCACGAAAAAATCAGGTTCAAACAATGGTTGAGATAGTTTTTTTTAATTTCTTAATTGTATTAAAAAATTATAGAACATGTATTGAAATGTATACTACAGTACTATGGAAAACATAGCCAGTAAAACATACGCTAGGTTTACTCAATCTCTCAGCGGAATTTTGGGGAACCTTGAGCGTGTAAGATTCGATACACCTAAGTGGTGACAGCGTGCATTCACGAAGAATCAGGTTCAAACAATGGTTGAGATAGATTTTTTAAATTTCTTAATTGTATTAAAAAATTATAGAACATGTATTGAAATGTATACTACAGTACTATGGAAAACATAGCCAGTAAAACATACGTGATGATTGCTAGGTTTACTCAATCTCTCAGGGGAAATTTTTGGGGAAAACTTGAGCGTGTAAGATTCGATACACCTAAGTGGGACAGCGTGCTTTTCACCGCCTAACAAACATGATTCGATAAAAGGACTTCAATAACAAAACCATTGGCCGCGGCCGGTAATCCATGTCAAATCAACTAGTCTTTTCCCATGACCATTCTCGAATTTGATGAGACTTGGCAAATCTACTCTTAACTAACATAAAGATTGATTGTGAAAATTTTTGCTTAGTTAGTAAGGGGGGGGGGGGTTAGGGAGTCTATTAATGATATTGTTACCAGTCGTGATCAAAAACTGACCTTATATAACACATTAATTTTTGGTACATTACCCTTTCATATATCATGATCCCAATGCCATCCCATCCCAATATGTTTTGTACATATAAAAAAGACCTATACAAACTCACGTTAAAAAAAAAAATACTGTTTTTTGTAGGGTAGGTTTAAAAACAAATTTAATTTTTTACATGGTTAGCAATCAGGAATGCATTCAAATTTCATATAAATTAAATTGTTAGGAAAAACTTTCTAATTAAAAAAATAGCCTTTTAGGAGATGTCCAACGGTTTGAAAGTTACTAATTCAAGATTCAGGCACGCCGCTCGGGGTCGCCCAAATTTTAGATTTTTTTTTTCTTAAAACTAAGCGCGTCAGGAAAACCAAAAATTTTTCCTCGATCAAATTTGGCCTCCATATCAGTAAGAGTAGATTTTCCAATTTTCACCCAAAAACGGAGATGGTCAAGTTTTGTTTTCTGCTAGGCTTCGTTGATTTCACATTGAAGACTATCGTTAAAATTAAATCCTACAAAATTTTCAGCCTATTTTTCAATTTATTATTTCTTGTAGGGCCCACGCTTAAATTTCAACGGATTTTGATTATTTTGTTTGCAGTTTTTCAGTTAAATCATGTTTAAAAAATTTCCCGCACAATCGTTTGGGCGATCGGGTGATTTTTAACGTAACACACACACTCCAGAATCACAGAATAGTAAACATTTGACTTATATTGTAAGACTCAGTTGCTGTACTTTCCCCGTCTAAATATAATTATAATAATAATAATAATAATTATTTTTATTATTACTAGGAAGCTTCGCAAACGCTTTTTTTAGGATGAGAGTAATTTTTTTTTAAACGAGAAAAGCGTAAAATTGCGATTTTCATGAGAAATTATTTTTCGATTGCGCTCAAATTTCACACTAATATATTAATTCATAAAATGAAGGTTCTGTGAAAAATTTATTACAAACGAAAGAATGTAGGTGTTTGAAGTCGAAAAAAGTTTTTAAAAATCGGAAAAAATCGGAAAATTGCGATTTTTATGAGAAATAATTTTTGGATTTTGGATGAGGGGAAGCGAAGATTCCATTTCAAATACACTGGAGAAAAAAATCCGGAATGTTTTTTTTTTTTTTTTTGTATTTTTGTCTGTTTGTCCACACGATTCCGGCTAAACCGATAATCCGATTGCGATGAAATTTTATGGAGGCCTTCGAAAAACTCTGAACTTAGAACTGCCACGTTTTTGAGCGCAATCGGAAAAAATTTTCTCATGAAAATCGCAATTTTACGATTTTTTTCCCAATTTTAAAAAATTCTTCGACTTATAACACCTACATGCTTTATCCGATTTTAATGATTTTTTTCATTGAACCTTTATTTTATGAATTTAGATATTTTGTGAAATTTGAGCGCAATTGAAAAAAATATTTATCAAAAAATCGAATTTTACAGGTTTTTTTCTTTTTTTAAACAACTCTTTGACTTATAACACCTACATGCTTATCCGATCGTAAACATTTTTTCGCGAACCTTTTATTTTATGAATTAATATATTAGTGTAAAAATTTGAGCGCAACCGAAAAATTATTTCTTTGAAAATCGCAATTTACGATTTTTTTAACAATTACGATTAATTAAAAAAAAATAAAAAAATAAAGTTAATTTTTTTTTTAATTTAATTTAAAAAAAATTTCAACTAAGTAATGATTTTGCCACAGAACAAAAAAGAAAATTCGCATAAAAACATGGCAGCTCAAAGCACCAATTACGCTCATCAACAACGCGGCGGGACTTAAGCGTTTTCCTAGTGCTAAAAAAAGTGGCATTCTAAGTTTAGAGATTTCGAAGGCCTTGAGAAAATTTCATCGCAATTGGAGTATTGGTATAGCCGGAATCGAGTTAACAGACACACAAAAATACAATAAAAGAAAAAATAACATTCCAGACTTTTTTTTAAGTGTAATGAAATGGAATCTTTACTTTGGGCCCCTCCAAAAAATAATAATTATTATTATTATATTATTATTATTATTATTATTATTATTATTATTATTATTATTATTTATTGATACATAGCAATTTTTGTAAAAGTTTCCTCCCGACGGGGTTCGAACCAGAACCTCCGGCTTAACGTGCCATAGCTCTACCAATTGAGCCACCGGGGCTACAGAACAAACTTTACTAAACGCTATCTGTTGTGACTTGACTTCCATGATAAAAATATGCATATGCATAGACAATTGCTATGAATCAATAACTATGTCCTTAAAGCGGGCCTATGTTTAAAAACTTTATATTCATTATTTTTAAATTTTAAAAAATAAAAAAAATCGTAAAATTTCGATTTTCATAAGAAATAATTTTTTTGATTGCCCCTCAAATTTCACACAAATAATAAATATATGAAATTAAGCTTCTGTGAAAAAATCATTATGATCGGATAAGCATGTAGGTGTTATAAGCCAAAAAAATTTAAAAAATCTAAAAAAGTCGTAAAATTGCGATTTTTAAAGAATTTATCTTTCGAAAACGCTCAAAAGGGCACACAAATATAATAAATTCATAAAATTAAGGTTGCGTGAAAAAATTTTTACAATCGGACAAACCTGTAGGTGTTATAAATCGAAGAATTTGTTAAAAATTAAAAAAAATCGTAAAATTGCGATTTCATGAGAAATAATTTTCCGATTGCGCTCAAAAACGGGGCATTTTCTAAGTTCAGGGATTCAAAAGGCCTCCATAAAATTTCATCGCAATCGAAGTATCGGTTTAGCCGGAATCGTGTGGACAAACAGATAAAAATACAAAAAAAAGAAAGAAAGAAGAAAAAAAAAACATTCCGGATTTTTTTCTCCAGTGTAGTAGAATGGAATCTTCGTTCGCTCGCTACGCTCATCCAATTATTATTTTTTTTATTATTATTATTATTATTATTATTATTATTATTATTTATTATTATTATTTATTATTATTATTATTCATCTTTCAACTATCACAACAAATAGCAGTTTAGAAAAGGTTTGTTCTGTGGTCCCGGTAGCTCAATGGTGGGAGCTATGGCACGTTAAGCCGGAGGTTCTGGGTTCGAACCCAGTCGGGGCAAATTTTTTCGACAACTGCTATGAATCAATAATTTTTATTATTTTTTATATTATTATTATTATTATTATTATTATTATTATTATTATTATTTTTATTTTTATTATTTTATTATTATTATTATTATTATTATTATTATATTATTATTATTATATTATCATCTTTGGTCTTCAAAAACACCAATCTCAGTAATTTAGTAAACAAACCTCAAGTTTCATTAGATGAGGGGAAAAGTGTTTACTGCTTTGAAACGCGTAAATT
Organism: Sweltsa coloradensis; assembly: GCA_024449915.1. NCBI lineage: Eukaryota > Metazoa > Arthropoda > Insecta > Plecoptera > Chloroperlidae > Sweltsa > Sweltsa coloradensis. The sequence continues at coordinate 7,419 of JAMZAV010013036.1, read as the reverse complement.
TGGGGCAGATTTAATGGAAATTAATGATTGCAATAAGCTCTACGACTCGGGTACGGGCTACTATACATAACAATACATGAGAACTCGTATTTGTTGCAACCGGTCGCAAGAGGAAACGGTAAACAAGGAGTGGAGACTGATAACCTTTTTGATATGGTTCGAATAGGACAGGTTGTTCCGTAAGTGGAGGAATGCTAGAGTAACTAACCCTTTGAGGCAGACTTTGAAACTGAATATAAACATTACCGCAATGAGGTAGTGAAGGAAATTTATAAAGTAAAACGTGATTATTATAAAAATAAATTTGAAGTACATTAAAGGTGATGCTAAACAAACTTGGGAAGATAATTAATGAAGTAATAGGGAAATCAAAGCGTAACTCAGTTGACATGGTGATTAACAAATATTTTACGAAATTTAAATACAGTGAGGAAGAAGTTGCTAATAGTTTTGTTGATACCTTTTTTTGATGAGATTAATATGATTCACATAATTGCTCTATTGTAACTTCTAAGCTTGTGCCTCCTTCACCTCAGAGTCAATCTATGTACCTAGGGAAAGTAAGTGTAGCAACTGTGCTAAAAATTATCCGTAAATTAAATGTAACCAAACAACCTGGAATTGATGGGATTAGAGTGACCGACTTGCAAACTCACGGCTGAGGATTTTAGTCCCGTAATTGCCAAAAATAAACCTGTCTTTAGAAAAGGGAGAAATACCTGATTTATTGAAATTTTTCTATTGTAAGACCGGTTTATAAAAAAGGCAGCCATATGGACTTTAGTAATTACAGGCCAATTCCCAATATTATCTGTTTAAAAAAATATGGAACGTGTAGTAGCTGACGCTCTATGCAATATTTAGATAAATTTAAAATTATTACAAATAATCAGTTGGTTTTCAAAAAGGTAAGAGCACAACCGTTTCTTCTGTGAAATTTGCGAACCTGGTTAATAACAAATTAAATGACAATATGCACATTGCGGCCATGTTTGGGGGACTTAAGCAAGGCATTTGATACATTAAATCACGCTAAAATTTAATATGTCTTGAGCGAATTTGGGATTCGTGGCCCAATTTTAAATTGGTTTAAAAATTACTTAACAAATAGGAGAATAAAAGTTAAGGGTTTGGTTGTTTTTTTTAAACCACGAAAGTGATGTTATTTCAGGAGTTCCCCAGGGTTCTATTTTGGGTCCAATTCTATTTCTGGTCTACGTAAATGATTTGGTTAAATGTTTTAAATATTGCTATGTATTTATTTATGCCGATGACATTTTGATTGTTTCAGTTCATAAAATCTTTGAAATTGCACAGTTGCATTACAGATAGATTTTTTAAACCTTCTTAAGGAGATTCATGATAGAGACTTAATTATTAATGCAAATAAAAAAAAAATAATTCATTTGTGTGCACCTCAAAACAGAGATTGTCTCCGTGAGGGGCAGGGTTATCACTCATTCCAATGAATGTTTGCATAATCAAGTAGATCCACTTACGTGTGCATGCAGTGATTTTCTCGAGAATGTTTGACTCGCATAAATTTTTTTGGGGTTAGTGATTGATAAACATTTCAGCTGGGACCTCATATTGACTCGATCTGTAAGCGCCTACGAGCCTGCCTCCGACAGTGTTTTTTTCTTAAAAACGTTTTACCGTTTTCAGTGTTGCGAAATGTTTATATCGCTCTTGCCAGAAACTATTATATCTATGGTCTACTTGCGTGGGGGTATTCCACTGACTGCCACTTAAATAAAATTCGAGTACTACAAAATAAGCTATTACGCCAAATAAGAAACGTAATTGTCAAACTCTGTCGACTCGGGAGACAAAACCTCTTTTGCATCTTCTTCCTGTTGACTGCTTTTTTACTTACCAACTTTTAATAAAATATTACTTTAAAAAAGATTATAGAATTCTTGTGCAGAGAAACAAATGGACACGTAGTCAGGTTAAACAAAAATTTGAAGTTCCTAGAAGTAATAATAAATACGGTCAGAGGCGCCTTGAGTGTTTAGTCCCCGAGTCTTTCAATGACTTGCCTGATCAGTTATTACATTTTACAAAAATTTCCGAGGTCAAGCAAGAAATAAAAATACATTTGTTGTCAAATTTAGTGCTCTTTCTAAATCTGTTCTGCTTTTGCCTTGTTTCGTACTCCATCATTTAGCTTTATTTATGTTGTGTTTAAATAACTTAAAAAACCTTGACGTTGTGTTGTGTTTTATTTAATTGTTAGTTACAGTCAATCTACTTCAATTTGTTTACTTAATGTTTATGATTTGTTTGTGTTTTTTTTCATGTTTCCTTCCTCTATGGTTGTTTTTGTTTAGTTTATGTGATTTTTTTTATTCCACGATGAGCCCGCATAGTGGGCTTTGTGGGTTTCTTTGAGATGTATCAATGATATTCTGTTTTGTGACAATAAAATTTAGTTGAAAAAAAAAAAAAAAAAAAAAAAAATTATTATTATTATTATTATTATTATTATTATTATTATTTTTATTATTATTATTATTATTGATTCATAGCAAATTGTCGAAAAAGTTTGCCCCGACTGGGTTGGGGCAAACTTTTTCGACAACTGCTATGATCGATAACTAACTATGTCCTTAAAGCGGGCTTATGCTCAAAAACCTTTAAATATTCATTTTTTATATTATTGTTATTGTTCTGAGATCATGTCCCATGTACAAAATGATCATAAACAAATTCTGCTCTTTATTTGGCCCCTCTTTCATTCTGCTAACTTTTTCAGAAAATCTTTAGTGGATTATTTTTAAATCATGTATCAGTAGGCCTATATGCCCCAGGTCTAGGGATTTACAAATTTTGAAATAGGGGTAACGACAATGTAGCCTACAATAACTCATAATTTAATGAATTTATGAAAATATTTACTATTAAAACTGGAAATGAAATTAAGAATAAAATAAGCTTTGCCCTAGAAATAATAAACAAATAAACACTGTTTTATTACACTTTTAGTTGATGTGTTTGCTCTTTTTTTAAAAAGTTTAAAAGTGTTACCGTACCTAGATATTTTGTGGTAGATTTCCAAAAAATTAATATCTTTGACGTCTTTTGGGAGGTACTGTAATTAAACTGACTTGGTTTAAATCAAATTTATTTTCAGGTTATTTTCGACAATGTGATATAATTCCCTACAGTCGAGACGTTGATCTTGGTTTTTTTATAACGGACTACACGGACCAGTTGCTACCAGAGTTCATTGCACACGGATTTATTCTAAAGCACGGGTTTGGGCGTGTTAATGACAGTTTGGAATTGTCTTTTATAAGTGGCGACTTAAGTTGGATTGTTTTTTCTATGAAGAAGGGCCTATGGTTTGGAATGGAGGTACCCAAGCAAAAACAGGCAAAAAGTTTAAGTAAGTTTTTTAATAACACATCTAGCCTATATTGGTTCTAAAAAACTAAAGAATTCATGAAGGCCCCGTTATCAGGGGAGGGGTTGGGGAAACCCGCGGCTTTTTGATTCGGTCTAGCGCGGCTCCGTCTTTTTTGAAATTTCAATGAATTTGGTTCTACCTATTTGTGCAAACAAAAATTTTCTTGCATGAATTATATTAAGAATAAATACCTAAATCATTTAAATGACATTAGCCTTTTATCAGTTCTAAAGTTACATTTTTTACATTACAGACCTGACCACATTTTCAAATAGTTGAGTCAAAGTTTCAAACTTTGAAACACAAAAATCACATTGATTGAACCAGCCATTCCCTATTATAAATGATATATATTCAAAACATATATGCGTAGGTACATTATATTTGTAACTTATGAAATAAAGCTTTATTTTCTTTGCTATAACTTTTTCCAATTATCCTACTATGGCTTCAAAGGATTCAATTTCAAATTTTTGTATAGAATTGGCCCCTAAGACCAACAAGGTTACTGACCCCTGCAGTTAGGGCCTACAGTATTTACTAACTTAAAGCCTAAAAACCGTATCTGGGGTCTGTTTTATAATGATAATCTAAAGTTGTGATGCTTTTGATAGGGTTAAGAATCTCACTGGCCACTGTCAACCAAATTATTCATTCATTTTTGTACTTGTAAGATTAATAATTGTTTGCCATGAGAAATTTAAATTCAAGCTCTTCTCGGTGAGAGATTGAAATAGCATATCAGACAACACAATAAGAGGGGGATGGCATTAGGTACCCAGCTGGGTACCCCGGGTTACCTGAATCCAAACAATACCCAAATCAATATTAAGAATTTAAATCTTTTTCGAGTGAATGTTTTGTTAAATTTTAAAAAACAAACTAAAACACCACATGTGATATGCATTAAAAAATTGTCACCCCAAACTACCCTAGTAACTACTACTCCCCTTTGGGTATAGTTTCCATGGTCACGACCATTCCATTCATATACATATTATATACATATATACTAGGAAGCTTCGCAAACGCTTTTTTTAGTCGCGTTGATGGATGAGCTTTTTAATTATAAAATGTTAATTTTAATTTAAATAATAATAAAAACATATTAACACGGCCCATACAAAGCAATCATTAGGTCTGTTGGATCTTTGATTATTTGTAAAAAGGCTGTGAGTAAGAATAAAATCTCCTGTGAAGTTTTCATACAAGGGTGTGAGAAAGATCTAAAATCTATATTTTCGTGCTATTTGGGCGGATTCTGACCAAACGGGTGGGGCTACAACGTTCATATTCACATGGACATTAAAAGGTAAGGGTGGGGTATTGACTTTTTTGAAAAAAAGTTGAAAAAGTTGGCCAGAATCTATAGAAAAAAAGGTTTTAATATTTAACCCTCAAAAAACTCAAATTAAAACTTTATTTCTATATATTTCTGGCTAACTTTTCAACTTTTTCGTCAAAAGTCAATACATCACCATAACCTTAATGTTTTATGTGAAATATGGAACGTTTTAGCCCCACCCGTTTGGTCAGAATGGGCCCCAAATGTCACGAAAATATCGCGCTAAAAATCGAAAAAAATCGTAAAAGTACGATATTCATGAGAAATATTTATTCGATTGTACCCAAAAACGTAGCAAGTCTAAGTTCAGAGATTTCGAAGGTCCTGTCAAATTTTCATCAAGATCGCATATGCCGTTTACCGGTAGAGAGCGAACAAACAGACGGAAAAACAAACAAAAAAAACAAAAAAAAAAAAAACATCGAGTTAAATTTTTGGGGGGTCGGTGAAATTGAAGTCTTCGCTTCGCTCATAAATTAGGCCTATAATATATTGGATGGCAAAGCAAAGACTTCAATTTCACGACCCCTCAAAAAAATTAGCTCCAATTTTTTTTGTTTGTTTGTTTTTTTGTCTGTCTGTTCGCACTCTACCGGGCCAAACGGCATATGCATCATGATAAAGATTTAAGGGGGACCTTCGAAATCTCTGAACTAGACCTCCCACGTTTTTGGGTAAAATCACTTCGCCACTTGGTTCAATTTAATTTGTTTCATTGTTGTAGTAGAGTAGTGTTGGTAGTTATAAGTAGAGGCATTTGTTATTGTTTTTTCCCCCCCCCCCCCCCCCGAAAATGCGATAAACCCAAATAACATCACAAAATGAAATTTTCTAAAAACATTGTGACGACTTTAGGCACCGTGAGTGCGTGACACTTAACAGAAAAACACCACTTTTTCATAAAAAAAATAGTACATTAGCTTAGTAAAAATTTTTAGGAAATTAAACCATAACGAACACCTCTACAGAGTTTGTGTGTTTTCAGATATATGTTCCCACGATTCACATTGTTGCTGGACTCAGTTCCTAGAACTGAAAGTACGAGTACCTTGTGAGACTGAAACATACATAGAAGCCAATTATGGGCCAGTTGGTTTACAAAAGTTTCCACATGGGATTGGAAAACAAGTCCTTATAAGGTGAAAGAAAACGGAGTATGGCCTGTGTCTGAGTGGCCCAAATGTCATACAAGTGTACAGCTGAAGTCCAGTGTCGTAGTGAAATTCTATTAAAGTTCCTACAGCTGAAATGTAGTCAGAACAGCCTGTTGTGTTGCAATAAGGTAAACTTGTGAAACATCGCCAATTAATTGGACCTTTGGTACTATGTACTTGTAGTTACTACTACGACTACGACTACTATGACTACCCACTACCATTACCACTACCAGCACAAGTATTAATTAATTAATTATTTAATTAATCAGTTATATAACTGAGGGGTAACTCTAAATAAAATTTTATTTATTTGTTTATTACCATGCTGCAATTTTTCATATAGGAGCAATGCATTTGGTTGCAATGGGGAGACATGGAGTAGTAAATTATGGAGTGGTGTCCGGAGTCTTCTAGACTCTCAAACCGCAATAAAGCTAAGACCATTTCGTTACAGTATCTACTAGGCAAAAAGAAAGTATTTTGTGTGATCTAAATTTAAAAGTTCTTTAATAGGTTGTAAAATATTATGTAATAAACAAGTTATCTAGGGCCTCCACTACAAGTAACTGTATCAGTTCTAAAGATTATCCTGCTTTTACTGGTAGCTACTGTGCAACGTTTAGTGAAGCTGACTCCTGAAAATTCGACTATAAAAGGACAAAAACTCCCCAGGTAGGCCTCCCTGATTTCATCCTTGAATTTGAGTATAATATTAACTTGACTCATTCGTACTTCACTTGTTTTACTATACCGTCCTCCCCCGGGTAACCGGGTTTCCCAAACAGGAGAAGATTTGGGTGCAGGGAAGGCTTAATGTTTATTTTCTTTCAATTCACTTTTTATATTTAACTGGTGTTTCTGGGAGAAGAGAATTGCTATAGAACAAGTTCAATCATTGAGGGCTATGTACTATGAACTTCATACAAATTCATGCTTCACATACAGTAGGCCTACAGTACAAGATTAAGTGAAAATTCTGATTTTAAAATATGGTTCATCTATTGTTAAATAAAGTTATTTGTGTAATTTTACATATTTGTGTTTATTTTGTTAAATTTGTTATCACAATTAAGAAGATATTTCCATTAAAAAAATATTCAGGTTCAAGGTGTTTAGTAATAAAAGGCACTTAATTGGTAGCTTATACTTTTGTATTTTATTTTGTGTAATCATTCATGGGTTTCTACCTAATTTAAAGATTATATAAGACACACACATAACAAAAACTTGTAGAAATACAGCCAAACCTTACACACTCAAAAGGAATGAGATCTAAAAAAAGGGCCAAGCTCATCTACCCTTTCCCCATAAAACGTACAGTGTCCCATAAAAAGCATCCTCGAAAAGCTTGGCAAAAAAAGAATTTTCAATTTTTAATTTAACGTAATAGTTTATCCAAGTTCTTTTTTTCTAATTAATTTTAAAAGTAATAACATGCAAATTCTATTTTGCAAGCTTTTCGAGGATGCGTTTGGGACACGTACTTTTTTGTGGAAGGGTAGGGA
>JAMZAV010013035.1:0-22857 GCA_024449915.1 Sweltsa coloradensis | reverse complement strand
TCAGTAATTAGGTGGACTTTAGTCTCTTTCCCCAGCCTAGGCTTGCGTCACTCCTCGCCACTTATAGTTCATGTTTTTCAACTTTTTACACATTTCCAAGGTAAGTGCCGTTTTGAAACATTAATATGTTGACCAGTGATGCTTAGTAAAGCCTTTTTGAAAGTTATTTTTCAAATTTGACAATAATACGGAATCGTTCATATTTACCAAAAGCTACAATTCATGCGATTTGAAAGGACGGCGAGTATTGAGATTATTACTAGACCGGTCGACCTAAAGTCTAGTGGTCACTGCTATTGGTGGAGAAAGTAAAGGTTATTTGTCTAGGATCATCCTAGTAGGATACCAAAAGATGATTAATACTATATTTCCTATTTAAAATACCGATCTTTAGTGGGGAGATTGGCCCGGTAAGCTTTGAATTTAAAGTCACATACTGTAAATAAGTTATGCGATTGACTGGGTATAGACGATAAATACAAAATTAATGTATTTAATTATTCATCAAGATTTCAGTGGGTAAATATAGATCCTGATAATATTTATATTTATATTTATAATATTTACAATAAAAACTAGGCTCTAACTTAACACAAAATTCCTCCGTGAGCGAAACAGCAAGCCTAAAAACGTACAACATTCGTGTACAAAGACCACATTTAATTATAAATGCATAAGTATATAAAATACGTGTCAAGACATACCTTCATCTACATTCCGTAAACTTGACGCCACTGAACACGAATATGTATCGTGATAAAGTCAAAGGCAGTTGTCAAAAATAACGATGTAATTTCAATAATAAAAACATTGGTGCGTTCCCATTGATTAGGTAGTAGAAACGACAACAACTAGTCGCGAAAGCGGCACGTGTATGACCCCTGACGAGCCGCGAGACGGTGACTCACCACTTACCGGACGTCACGTAGACTTGTGACGTCAATGCATGACCTTTGTTGAAAATGGTGGCTAATTTTGCATATGTAATTAATTATATTGGGCTGAACGTATGATATTTAAGCAAACATGCACTAACCAAAACCAAGACGATGGGCTATAAGGGGCGATATGTGAATGACTGAATTCTGATAACTGAATAGGAGGCACTCTTGTCGCTAAGCGGGTCCAACTTTCAACCAACTTTCAACCACACTTTTTTCCCAATAAAATCAATGGAAAACAACTACAAATTAGAAATAAGTTAATATTAAGTACGTATAGTGAGTAATTAATAGTAAACACTCTCGAATTACACGAATAATGTCAAATAATTTACATTATTGAACATGAACGTCGTCTCACTCTGATCAACGCGTCATTTTGGATTTTGGCTATGTCATTGTCATTTACTTAGTAGGTGTACCAACCTTTTTGCGATATTGTGGTTATTGTAATAAGTAATTTATAAATATGTGAATAGGATACGTTAAATTAATTAATTAAGTAATTAATTCATACATACAATTAAATTACCCTATCACATAAGGGAACGTGGGATGAAACAATAAAGGAAAAGGCCAGTGCTGGACAGACCTAGCAATTGGCGACTCGACTGCCCATGTTCTATTTGGAATCTGGCTTTATTAGCACTAACAATCAGTAAAGAACATCTATTGACAAATAACTTTTTCCTTACTTAAAACTCATTTTATACTTCATGATTGAATGAAAATTATGAATGTACATGTGCAGTTGGATATAAAATAATTCAGTCCTACCTTTTTCGACTCCTCTCTGAACAAGTATGACGCAATCTGCAATGTTTTTATCCTGTTGAAAACAACTTCACGTAGATAACCCGCAATAACACTTCAATTTTAATTAACTATTAAAAAATAATAAAATGTTCACGCACGATTTGACGAACAATACCAACACAAACTTATTTTTATTTGACACTGCGCACTGAACGATCTGACAAGTCGTGTACTAAGGTGCTGTGATTTGAGTTGAGTGCGCTCTGCGCTCCACCACGTGCTGATTTGGAGCGTTCCCATTGGTCAGATTGACCACACACACACACACACACCAACACAACACAGCGAACACAGCGGCACGTGACGCGATACGAGTCAACTGTCAAACTTCATGACGACAAAACAATCGCTTTACTATGCCCCAAAATTAAGCAAATTCCACTTCTTACGACCGCCCAATCCGGAGTATAATGTTTTAATAATAGCACTGCAAGATACATGTATGCTATATTAATAAATTAAATATTTATCGAAATTATCAGTAGCAGTATCGGTATTATGATCTCTTTGGTAAAATCAACAAATTAATGTTCACAAATACAGTTTGAGACCACACGCTAATCTATCACAATTGAAATTTGTAAAGCAAAATTGATGTTTGAAGACACGAACAGCAAAACGTCACACAATGACATTACACCAGGCCTAGGCCTTCCGGAACGTAAGGATAACATACATTGAAACACAATTAGTAAACATTGTATATAACACACGCAGAAACGTTTTAATAAGGCACAATACAGAAATGAGTGGCGATAACACCACAAAACACATCATACTTGTAACTTGTAAGGCCCTATAAATAAACACTACTATATCGAGTTGTTAAAAAGTCCACACAACACTATCTAACGAATTGGGTAATCGAGACTGCGATCTGGTACACAATCAACCTTCACTCGCGTAATATCAACAATGCATGAATACATACAGTAAGGGCGTTTTCCATTGGCATATAGCCAACTATAGACCTATCTCAATACTACCCACCTTCTCAAAAGTGTTGGAAAGTATCGTAAAAAATCAACTAATGGATTTTCTTACAAAAAATAAAATTATAACTGATGCTCAGCATGGCTTTATGGCCGGAAAATCCACAAATACAGCATTTTTTGATTTTGATAGATATATACTAAATTCGCTAGACGAGGGTAAACACACATTGGGCATTTTCTGTGATCTTTCGAAGGCATTCGATTGTGTGGATTTTGACATTCTTTTAAATAAACTAAGACTTATAGGGTTTAGTGACATAACGCTAAACTGCATGGTTTAGTTCCTACTTAAAAAAGAGAAAACAACAAGTGAAAATTAAGAGTGAAAATGAGAAGGGACACATGGAAAATCACTGCTCCCCATGGCTAGAAAGTCTAGCAGGGGTGCCTCAAGGTTCTATTTTAGGCCCTATTGCATTCCTTCTTTACATAAATGACCTTGAAGCAATATAAATTCCGACGAGGTAATACTTTATGCAGATGACATAACAACCCTAATTATTGATATATCCCTGTTAGTAGTTGAAGAAAAGGCAAACGCAGCAGCATTCAAAATTAACGATTGGCTATCAGCAAATAAACTAGGCTTGAACGGGAAAAAGACCAACTTTATACACTTTCAACTTAAAAAAAAGGCCCTTAAGGATAAACTAGTCATTACATTAAACCAAACTGATATAAATGAGGTTGACAACACAAAAGTGCTAGGAGCAATATTTGATAATTCCCTCAGCTGGAAAGACCATGTGAAGTCCCTATGTGCTCAATTGGCATCTGCCTGCTCTGCCCTGAAGGTCATCAATCACTCTATTGGCAGAAATACAGCAAGATTGCGTACCATGCATACTTTGAAGCACGACTTAAATATGCTATCCCCCTGTGGGGAAATTCGACGAATTCGCAAGATGCTTTTATATTACAAAAGAGAGCAATCAGTACCATGGCAAGGCGTAAAAAATATGGAATCATGTAGAGGAGCTTTTAAAAATCTTAAAATCATGACTATGCCAAGCCTATACATTTTAGAAATTTTAAAACAAACAATTAAAAGAAAGCAGAATTTCACATCAAACACACAAGTTCACGCGCACAACACACGACAGAAAGAGCATCTTCATCCCAGCCAATACAACACAAAAAAGGGACAGACATCAATAATAAATATGGGCATAACCTTATTTAATAGACTACCTCCTGACATAAAAAACTTGACAAATACCGACAAACAGATACGAGCAATAAAAACATACCTGATAGAAAACTGTTTTTTACACAGTAAATGAATACATCACCAATGAAAGAGATGACATGTTTACCTGGTAGATAACAAATATATTACTGACATTTTATTATATTTTATTTAGTTTTATAAATATATTACTGTTTTATCATTGTTTTATCACTGTTTTATCATTGTTTTATCACTGTTTTATCATTGTTTTATCATTGTTTTATTAATTCAACATCCTTGCTGTGTAAAAGCATTTGTAAATATGTATGTTTTATTATAGTAGTTGGTCTGGAGTAGTCAATGCTCATTTATGACAGGCTGATCTAGTTAGTTTGTAGTAAGCCAAATTGTATTATACTGTTGTTTTATTCATCACATGTATAATATATAGTATATAATTATATGTACCCATAATATACTGACAAACCCAATGTTACTATGTAACCTACATGGATGCTAATAAAACTGAACTGAACTGAACTGAACTGGCATGCACTCGGCGAGTGCAGAGATGTCATTGTTGTCAACCTCCACTTGAATAACATCACAAAACTGAACAAATGAAAGGGAAGTGGCAATCCAGTGCGCACTAGGGCGCACTAGTGCGACCTGAGTGCGGCCAATGGAAAACGCCATAAGGTATCTTGAGAAATCACAATAACAAAACTCCAGTTCACTCGACTGCATTCTACACTTTTTGAATCAACAGACTCTAACCTACAATAAATGTGTTCACTTGTTCATGTGACTCACTGAACTTCAAGGCTCACTGCTAAAACTAGGCCTACACATTATTATTTATTTACTACCGTCATCGAAAATGTAAGTGTTCAAGCCTGCGTTGACATGTAAACAAAATCAGCTGTGCTGTACATCGTGCGAGCTAGGCCGGGCGTTATCAAGAGAGTGAGATTTCAGCTTGCCTGTGCAGAAAACCCAGCAACTTGGATTTTGTGTGTTGTAGAATACGATACAAAATACATTGTGTTACTTCTCAAGATGGTGGTGTGTTTGTGTTTACTTTTAACTATTTATTTATTTGTAATTGGGCCGATAGGGGAGAGAAAACAGCTTTCTAAAGGATAGATTTTCTCATGAACGTGAAACAAAATGAACATAAACGTGACGGAAATGTATGACGTAAAGATATAATGAAGCAAAAGAATAATGTAAACTAGGAAGAGCCTGATGTGTGTGCTTGTGTTTGCGTGTGTTGTGCATCCGAAATGACCTCGATCGGAATATTCTAACAGTTGTGAACGTCTTGAAGAAACTTATCTAGAAATATCGGTATGGGATTCAAACCTGTGACCTGCCATATCAAGAGGACCTTAGAACGCAGAAGCAATTTATTTACGTGAATGCATTGATGCGGCTTCTTCATTATGTTAGGCCTATTTCAAATCTTGACTTTTCAAAACTTATAAGCCAAACGTTGAAAACTTTAAAACACGAGACTAATTAATAATTATAACAGGGTTTTGGATAAAAGTAATAAAGCGAGGCCATTCAGGTCAAAGTCAACCCCCTTCCCCCCTCTTTACCTCATATACGTAGGTACTCAATTATCTTGACTAGACTATTACAAAATATAGAAATTAAACTGTGATTTTCGTGGCAAATTACATTAACGTCGCTATGAAACAATCATTAACTCTTAATTGGACTTCCTTACATACCCATTCGAAAATAAGTATCCAAAGCAAATCAAAATGGCCACCCGTGACACCTAAGAGCCTACCTCGTGTTAATTGAGAATTTCACTTTCTACCTCTTAAGTACTAAGTAGTAGACAACAGATATAAATGTTAAAATGGTGTTAGATGTACAGGTAGCTTTATTTCTAAAAGAGACATATGGCAAGTCTTACCTTATTGACAGTTTGAAGTCACTGTAGTCTTGAGAGGTGATTTTGGCGACACTTCCAGGCAGGCAAGATGTTGATGAGTAACGAGCGGCAGTTGGCACCGGATGCAAAGTGTGACGTGTGTTACCCCTTTTCGCGCTTCTCATTGGTCAGTTCAAATAGGCGCGAAATCACATGATACTAAAGAATGCACACCCACAAATACCAACTGCAGTCTTCAGCTTTGATAACGTTCAATTTGATGTATTTTACCGACAGATACGGCACGGCACTTACGTACAAATGGAGGATGTCATCCGATTTTTATCTTCGAAATAATAATAATATGAATTCTAAATTATATTTTTAATTAAAAAAAAAATTGAATCCGGTAGCCAATTTAAACTCATTATAGACGCATGGCCACGAACCAAATATTGACACTGCCTGTCAGTGGACTGATTAGAGAAAACATTCAATTCTCGCTGATTTGAAGAGCAATTGACCAATCACAATACGTAAATCACACTGAAAAAAACTGTAGTTTGCCCTTTCGATAACACTTTTAAAAAATACTGTTGTTAGTAAATTCAAGAGACTGGCATTAAATCTTCACGACTTGAGCAACTTATAGCCTGTACATAATTAGATTCACCGACAGTGTTGGCTCGAGCGTTAAGCACGAGACTCTGATTCCGGAGGTCCAGGGTTCGAATCCCGTCGAGACCGGCATTCTTGACTGAATGTTTTTCCGAGGTTTTCCTCAGTCGTTAATGGGAATGCAAGGGATTGAGTCCTTTGAAACAGCCCCTCGGACATCCCTTCACAATCGTCCTATCCGCAATATTCCTAGTTAGTCACCTGAAGAGGGTCACAGCGGCTAAATCTGATGTGTATACCCTACAGCAGGTATCCTACAAAAATGTATGTTATGTATTAGATTCAATTCGATCGCATTCATTAATTACTTTTAAATTGGTCGCTGAGACTGGACTAGCTGTTATACCATTAAACTACCTCCTATTATAAGCCTACAATCTAATAATAATAAAATTTGCAATTTTGATAGACCGCATTTTAATTAATTCAACCATGATTCCTAAGCCTTAAAAAAAGTTATCAATACACTCACATTTGGCCTAAAGGCTAGCCAGAGAAACTTTCTGAGCAGATTACCACTTGTTTTTAATTTGAATTTCACTAGGGGCCTAGATGTAAAGTAGAATTAGTGCTGTATTCAAGTTAATAAACAAGGAAGCTTTACAAACGCTTTTTCAGGCGCGTTGTTGGATGAGCGAATTGTCGTAACTGTTTTGTGCTGCTTGTGCATAAATCGAATTTGGTTGTGCAAAATTGTGCAAAAAGTGTGCAAAAATATGGCATAGGTTTTGACATGAAAATCCATTTTGGTTGTTCTAGCATTAACTTGGCTCAGCCAAAATGAAGTTGTCGTAACTTTTTTGTGCTGCTTGTGCAAAAATCGAAATCGGTTGTGCAAAATTGAGCAAAAAGTGTGCAAAATTCACAGCATATCGTAAGTCAAAATTTCATTGGTGGTTGTGCCAAGTTAATAGACCCGAATCCTTTGTTTGAGCGTGATGTGTGTCAACAAAGTTTATCCACCAAAAGTAATTGTGTATTTTAAAATTGCATGAAAATAATTGAAGCGAATTAAACTATGATTACCCTGATGTTCAAAGACATTAGAATTGAAAAAAATGTAAAATTATAAGGTTTCTATTTCGTAATAAAAAACACATTAAAATTTTAATTTAGGAAAAAAGCGTGACTAGACATTATTAGTATTAAAAATTTAATTTTTTAAGTTATGCTTTAGCAATTTTCTAGACCACTTATAAAATCATCTAGGCCCTACTCAGTAAATGAGTAGATATTAAAGCAATTTACGAAATATGCACTTTTCTTTTGTACACAGTACATCACTTATCCGTTGCTTTAAATTTCAATTTTGTGTCGCTTTTGAGTTAAGATAAGAGCAGAATAAAAACACCCGCTATACGCCAATTGACACTTAGTGCATTACAAACTTCGTCGAAATTAAAGGAGTAATGTTTAAAAAAGTGACATAACTAGTCTTGTAACTACAGTTAATTTTTGTGTGTATTTTATGTACTAAGAAGAATTTATTTTCCTACTTTATGAATCAGTTTTTATAACTGAATAGAAGAGACATAATATAAATGATTAAATTACATAAAACATTAAACAAATAATGTGAATTCCCATATCTTATAATGATATGTATAGGAAACATTTAATATCCGAAGAGAACGAAGGAATACTAAACCTCGACATTTTTTTTTTTTTGGTGGTAGCTACTAAAACTTTTAAGTTCTTGTGGAGATTCGGCCGATTTTCACCCCTCGGCCACAAGCCAATATTCACACATATATACATTGATCATTGACAATGAAATAGCCACCGGTTTTCTTTATTTTTAACAATGCGCCTTTCCTTAGTTACGGTGTAAAACAGACATCTTGCTGCTGCTCATGTGTGTCAGACCAGCGCTTTCATTGTTATCCCTGCACATTTTGTCGCCCGCCACTCGCGTCTCACGAGAACTAAACGAAACTATTGTATTCCCCACTCCAATGGGATTGACCAAAGAGGTTTGGCGTTTGTCCACAAGTGAATTTCTCTTTCATACTCTCATATTTTTAGTTTTTGTACATAATACCCTTGTTACACATCCATATGCATTCAAGGGTTCACCCTGAAAGATTGTTTCAGCTACTTTAGGCCCGAGGTGTACAGTGCACAGCGTGTTCGTGGAGGGTCTTGACATTCTCTCACTGCCAGGTCGCGCTCAAGTGAGGTTATTCGAACTTATTCACCTTTATCACATGGTTTTGAAGGATAAGCTCGCTTCAAGGACTTATTGATGGATGATTGATTGATTGATAACAAGTGTAGTCAAAATCATGCAACATTCCTCGAAACACAATAATCTCAAAAGATACACAAGTGAATATTTGACTTGTGGCCCCGATATCTCAATTGGCAAAAGTATCGGTACTTAAAGCCGGAAGTTCTGGGTTCGAGCCGCAGTCCGCGCAAAGTTTTACGACACTTTTTGCTATAAATCAATAAATATTACGAATAATTGTTGTTATGGTTGAAGTAGTAGTACAATTGATTGATTGAATTTGATTGGGAAGATCCTTCCTTTGTAAAGGTGCCCTAACTACTCCGAAGACACCGTTTAAAATAAATGTGAAGTCTATGACAAATTTAAAATTAAGTGTTCGAAGACAGTCGTATCACACAACTCTTCAAAGTTCAAATGTGTTCTTACTCTCATACACAAAAACACACTCTACTCTTTACCT
The DNA here is from genome assembly GCA_024449915.1 of Sweltsa coloradensis. NCBI lineage: Eukaryota > Metazoa > Arthropoda > Insecta > Plecoptera > Chloroperlidae > Sweltsa > Sweltsa coloradensis. The sequence continues at coordinate 13,675 of JAMZAV010013035.1, read as the reverse complement.
GTGTTGTACTTGAAAAATAACACGTGACTTTCACACATCAGAAAAATAAGTAATTCATTTGCTTAACACACAAAATAGTGAGTACACCAAATGTACATCGCAAATTCACACCCATCTTTATTATTAAAGTAGGTTACCGACTCTTTGGAGAGTTATACTCACGTTGTAATTTAATTAAACTTCAACTTTACGTAGTACTTGGTTAACAAACGAGTATCGCACCTGATGAAATTGGCATCACTTATTTATAGCCCATTCTCCGATAAGAGCTGTACTTCCAGTTCCACGCCTCCCTTGGGGTTAAGCCTAGGGAGCAACAGCCATGCCAGGCATCCAGTCAATACACTTATCTCGCGGTTTCCGGGTATCACATGCATGATGACGTAAGCAAAGCCAATCAATAACAATAACGCACACTGCATTAAAGCTAATATGTTATAGATAACAGATAATCGTCCGCAGCCAGTAGTTTGAAAATCATAAGAGGGATTCCCACGAAATGTTATCAGCAATCAATATAGTATGGATTGTAAAGATAGGAAAATGCTCTTATCAGTTTTATGTTTCAGATTATGACCATGTGCTTTATTAATTGTTCAAGTAGCCCATTAATAAATGAACAGACGAAATGCGTGAATAGAATTACACTTAATATGTTGTGGAAAACAAATAGCCGAGATTAAATAATAATAATAATTTATTAGTGGCTTGTGATTACTCTCTCTATGAGGATTAATTTTGTTAATGAACTTCGGTATTTGTTTATTTATCCCAAACTCTGCAGACGAGGGAACTAGAGAACAACTGCTAATAAATAAAAACTAAACCTACAAAAAGAAACTAAAACAAAACGCGCATTTAATATGAACACTCTGAATAGCTTACATGAAAATTTTACGTTTATGAAAAGATTAATGTTGATTTTAGTAAATAATGAATATATCTACTTCAAGTTTCCATGTTTTAATTTTTTTCGTATAGTTTCTATTAAAAAATAGTTTTTTGAATCTAAGCAGACAACTCGGATCATAAAATAAGTGATGCCTTTAGGAGAACAAAATGATTTCTGTAATAACCACATAACAGATTCAGAAAAAGCGGTTAAAGCGTTAAAGGGGTATTTAACCGCTAAACTCAAAAAATATGTTTCATTCAGGCTAACTAGTAATGAATTTAGCAATTAACAGAAAAATTATTGGGGCCACCATGACCTCCAAAAAATTGCCAAACATGACATTTTTCGAGCTAGGTCCCATCGGCAAAAATCTCCCATAAGAAATAACATAAGAGGCGATCTTTATGCCCCGTGACCTTGGAGGATTTTGATCCAAAAAATATTGGCCATTATTGACGTACTCGACAGACTTTTCTGTAAATTCTCTATATTTAGTTTTGTAATTTGGGCAAGTCGTTCAGTCAAAATATGCTGATTACGAAGATGGGGTGTGATTTTGGAATGCATATTTTTGCATGTTTGAGGGTATATTTGGGCACAGTTTCAAGACACGATGTTATAAAGGGGCATTTTAGATTGGTACTATGCTCTAGTATCTATGTGGACCAAAAAAGAAACAGGTTAAAGCCGATTTAGGAAATTTTCCAAAACACCAATTTTCGCCAATTTCTGGATCAAAAAAATTAAAAAATTCGTGTTAAATCACAGTTACAAGATATAATTTTTTTAACGGTCATTTAAGTGTAGTATTGTGCTACAGATCACGTGGTAAAAAATAATTTTTGGGGTTTTTAGCCCCTTTAATGTAGGACATTTTGTAAATACTTTTACAAATAGATAAGAAGTCTTACATAAATAATGTTCCTGTAGCTGTAAAGTTTTAAATTATTGCTGCACAGCAAGTGCTGGCGCCAACTCGACCATCCGCAACGTAAAAGAGCTACGTGATGATATATATCTAAGGGAGTAAGATACTGTCCAACGAGTTTTGACACTAAAAGTGACACTTGAACACATAAATTTATGTGAACATATATTTAAAAATGTGAGAGGAATACAAAAAAGCATAAACAACTAATGGAACACCACATTATTAATGAGTTTGAAAACTCGAATTTCCACCATCTTGAAAACTAAGTAATCGGCAACTTGAATTGATATCAGTGATATTTTTGGGTGATTTTCCTGCAACCAGTATGTTTGTTATACGTCTTTGAACGTATCGTCATATCGTCATATTCTGTTATCATATTTATCTGTAGACATTTCAGAAGTAAAAAAAAAAAGTAGTAAACAATAAATTTGATTTTGATTGTTTTGATTTTGATAATAGTGATAAAAATCATACATATTGGTTTTTTGTTTATTTAATCAACAACCACTTGATGATCTAGTTCTGTAGAAGAGTGAACGTATCCTTGCTTGAGAACCATGCAAATTGAAAATAATTCAGATGCTAATTAACTAGGTACTGGAAATGCTAACAAAAATCGTGGCATAAGAAATCAATGTTGTGAAATGGGTGGTTTTTAAACTCTATAATCTAGGACGCTTGAAACTATGCGATACAGGTGAATCGTTCTAAAGCGTGGGAACTCGTATATCTCGAGCGCGCTCAAGTTGCTAAGAAACTTGTGCGTGGGTTGGGATAGAGAATTCCTTCTCGCTCTACACGCAAGATATGAAGCATTAATCCCCCGCATTTCAGCCTGGTTTTTCATTGGTTTTCCTTCTCGGTCGGCGTCTTTACGTTCATGCCCCGCATGCCCCGATAAGGTGGATAGTACGGAAATATTCATGACGGTCCCTAATTACTTTGCTTGCGGGAGTAAATAACTTGTGCGTTTCTGAGCAGCCGTCTCAATAATTAAGGGGAGGTATTTGGAGAGTGAAGAGATTCGAACCAGACACGTGGGTAGATTAAGTAAGGTTAAGAGAACATACAATAACAAGTGTCAAATATCTGCCAAAAATAGAGGTCAACAAACATAAGAACGTCTACCCACAAAGTTACAAGAACTGATTTCAGTAGAGGATTTAAAATATATTACAACTGATTTTAAAAAGTTAAAAAAAACGAACTGGGACTTAAACACGGTACCTGTGTAAGAAGAACTAGGAATACTCCTACACGAAAGGAGACGACCAATTGATTGCCATATTGAGGGATAATTAATTAATTTATTGTATTTTACCTGCCCAGAGGGCAGGAAGGCTAATGCAGGGCAAGTGTGCCCTCTGTAGCCTAACACAGTGATAACAGAGTTACAAATTAAACATTACATGAAAAACAACAAGAGAACATGACATTTATAAAGTTAGACAAATTGAAAGGCAAAAGGCGGATAAGGGTACTTGAATCGCGGTAGAGGTCTGAAGACTCGAGGACGCGAAACGAGGTCGTGAAGCTCATTCCTGCCGCCTGCTTGAAGACGTTGCACGTAAGCCCCTGCGAGGGTGTCGAGTCGAGCGCTGATACCACCGACGCCGGTTTGGGCATACACGTCTTCATTCCGCGTCATCGGAGGAAGCCGCGCGATGCGGCGAAGGATTCTTCGCTCCAGCGAGAAGTATTGCTGGAGACATCCTCCAAAGACGGGTGTCAGCGCCGGGGCCGCGTATTCAAAGAGGGGACGGATGAAAGTTTTATAAGTGTGCCGTAGAGTGCGGAAACTGCATCCAGAAAGTCGCCTACGAAGCATTACGAGTAAATTTAATCTCGACCGCGCACGGTTGATGACGTCACGGCAATGAGCACCCCAGTTCAGAATGTCTGTAAAGGTTACTCCAAGGTACTTGGCAGACCGACTAGGGTACACCGTAGCGCCCCAAAGTGAGATGGACTGACGGAGTGGTCGTTGAGACATTTTCTGCGTTTTGTGCCGGTGGTGAAAAAGGATAAGCTGTGTCTTTAAGGCGTTCGGCAATACACGCCAACGACGCATCCAAGCTTCCAGAGCTTTAATTTGGCGCTGTAGACGGCGGAAGACTTCTCTCGCTGTGCGCCCTTTGCACCAGTAGGCCGTGTCGTCTGCATAGAGGGCTAAGGCAAGGTAACGGGACAAGGGAGGAGGAATATCGTGGCAGTAGATCAGGTAGAGAAGAGGAGAGAGGCAGGAACCTTGAGGCACGCCAGAAAGAGGGGTAAACGAGCGGGATACTTGATCGTTAACACGCACACAAGCGAGACGTCCCGTGAGAAAAGCTCGGATGAAGCGCACCATTACAAAAGGGACTCTTAGTTGCAGCAGCTTGTAACAGAGCCCGTCATGCCAAACCTTGTCAAAGGCGCGTGATATGTCCAGAAAAATAGCTAGCACACACTGGCCATCGTTTAGCGCCCCTGAAACCTCCGTCACCAGCTTGATGAGGGGGTCTGTCGTGCAGCGACCTGTTCGGAAGCCGGACTGTGACTCGGGGATGATGTGGAGGCGGTCAGCGAAAGCAACCAGCCTGGAGTGAATCACTTTCTCAAGAACCTTTGCCACAACGTTCAAGAGACTAATAGGCCGGTGACTAGCGAGATTCGTTGGTGGCTGTCCTTTCTTTGGAATCATGACGATGACAGCAGATTTTAAACTGGGAGGGAAGTAGCCCAAACGGAGGCACCCAGAGAAGAGAGTAGCGAGGTGAGAGACGAACTTGGCAGGGACCTGGCGAAGCATCAGTCTGGTGATACCATCAGCACCTGGCGATGAGCTCCGTCCGTGTTGTATAGCAGACAGAACTTCCTCCGCGCTGATATCCCGGACGAGGTCGGGGTGGAGAACTTCTTCATCTGGGATGATGTCATGAGAAGCGAAGGACGGTTCGTGGTGTGCTAGAGACAGTTCGACCCTCTCTCTGAAGACGTCATCAAAGAGTGCGTCCTCGGTAAACTGGGATGGAAATCTATTGTTAAATGTACAATAATTATTGTTAAATGTACAATAATTATGGAATATTTCGTTTTACCAGCAGCTCAATGAACTGACTTTACCAATAGCGGTACATTTTATTGAACTAATTTCAAATCTGTTTTTCTTTTTTTTATTCCCTGTGGAATTTTTGTAAGCTTATTTTTATTTGTAGATGTAATTATTAAGTAATAATAAAAAACTGGTTAATCGTTCAGCCGTTTAAATAATTAATTTGGTCATAACCATAATATTTTGATTCATATTTAAATGAAGTTTAAACCTTGAATAATACTGGGTTTACTCAGTGAGGGTATTACATTCTCACATCATTTAATCGTTTATGGATTCTGTTGCAAATAACAGAGTTCAAGAAGTGTTTTTTTAGAATGATTTTTCACTTGTCTTATGAGTGTACGTGTGGATGTAGATTATCCATTTTGATTTAAAAATACGACTTTCACCTCGAGTTGAAATAATCCGACGAGCGTTCTGGCTGTAACCTTATGAATGTCACGCGAATCGGTAATTTTGGCCTTTCCCTCTTTCTCCTCCCCTTGTACTCATTGACCCTGTGATACGTGGAGTCGAGGCCTAACTCACCTCGAAATCACGAAATAACGACCCATTCCCAGACATGAAGTGCAACGCAACTTTCAACAAAAATAGTTGCCACCAATTTATTTTTTCTGCTAGAGTTGTCGATTTTCTATTCCCAGGAAATATATAATAAATATCTCACGATTCGTCGAGTAACATTCGCTTCCACCCCTCACCCCCCCCCCCTCCCATCCACACACTAACGCCATAGATGATATAGACGATATTGCATCGTATGTTCAATTCATTTTCAAGAGGAGAATGTTAATTTGGTATGTGTTGGTTTGACTATTATCTTTTATTTTATTTAGCGATTAACTTTATAACCCAAATTATGAATTCACACGAGTTAAAACAAGATTTATTTTTATTTTTATTTGCTTTATTTGGATTAAGGACGCGTCAACCGTTAGGTCATAATGCACCACTCTAACCTAGGGGAGGAGGGGCCCATGCTGTCGGAACCAGCCACGGGTAGGGGAGGAAAGGGGTTCTCACGTCGCGGTCGTCATCGTCTTTGTCAACGTTGGTGGTGTCATTGTCGTCATCGTCGTCGATGGTTCGTCGAGGAAAGGGGGCAAGGTCCCCGACGACGATTGCCAGAGCTCGCCTCTAGTTTCTGGGAGTAATATACTCCGATTTTACTAGCTGATGTTTGCGAGGTGGACTTTTTCTCTTGTATCGCCTTTTACGATTAGCAGAGCCATGCTCTGGGCCAATTCATCCGGGCCCAGACGGGGATCAAGAAGAACGCACCTACTTATTTATTCTAATTTCACAAACAGGGACAGTTCACACAGGGAGCAGTTAGTCTGGACATTTAGAGACGTCAGGAAATAGTTCTCGTAAACTACACTTCTGTATAGATGTTAACACAAACCAAAATACAATAATTTAGTCTTCTTGGCTGAACGCACTCTGTTTTTTTTTTTTTAAAGTCTGTATTTTTAATATCGACAGGTATGTAACGTGACATTATGGTGTCATGTCATGTCATGTGGAGTAACCGACGGACAGATCTATATCGTTACTGCATGATGTTAACTTACATTTAAAATGTACTCAATACAATATTATATATATATATATGTTAATTGTGATTGTGTGGACCGAAATAAAAATGACTGTCCCTTGTGGCGAATTATGTGTTTGAGGAACTTCTTTTCACAGTAAAGCCAAAATTCCACCGTTGGTTCGGAAATGAACTTTAATATCCATTTTATCATGATCTATGCTCATCTACGCCAGAAAGAAAGCGTTTCGAATGCTGGAGAAAGAACAGGTGGATGCTAATGTAAATCCGAATACATTATTCATTAGACAAGAAGTCAGACAGGGTTGAGAGAAATCTCACGCTCCACGATGGAACTGCGCGATCGTGAAAAATGGATGAAAACGAATTTTAAAAGAATTATGCCTCCGGAGAAAATATCTCACGTATCGGCACAACGTGCCTGCCTCATAGATAACTAAAGTTCATCTTCATCAAACGAATATCGAGGTAGCTTATGAATGATATTCTGAGTGTCATTCATCGTTCCATGAGGATGAAACTGGCGGATTTAGAGACAGTGCAATTTTAAAATGTGTTTTTAACAAGGTGGATAAGGTACTTTATATCCTCCTGCTTTTTTTTACACGAAAAATTTGAATTGATTTTTCAGTAAGCCAACGGAGTCAAAATTCGACTGAGTAGTCCTATGTTGAACAATTATTCCTGAACAGTGTTAAACAAAATTAATTTCAACAACCCTCAAAATAATGTTATATAATACATGTTTTAGTGTACTGAGAATAATGCGAAATATGATATTTGGTAATTTTTGAAATCAAACATCACACAAGGGCAAATAGCTTGGAGGAAATAATTTAATAAATACGTGGATGAGGATTTACTACTTATTTTAGTGATAAAATCTTGCGATATCGAGGTTAAAACTACTGCTGTGGTGCGTTCAATGGTAGCAGATGATGAAGTACGCCACTTGTTTGTTTTCTGTCCGTTCACAGTGCGAAGTTATGTCACACGTGAACCAAGTACGCAGTTGATTTATTACGGGAAAGTGAGATTAACTCAACGGTTTTGCGTGTTGTGCGCATTTCAGCACGCCAAATTACTCTGTAATTATGATAAATTGTATAATAACTACCCTTACTGTAGACTTATTATGACGAGGACAGTGTGCTAACTAGACACGAGATAAGAAGGTGATTTTGTCCCAACACCAAAGTTAATAACCCTGTTCTTCCTTTGTTTTCTTTGAATTAATACCATCTTAACGTTTACTTTGATAGTTTTAACTCGGCTAGAGTAACAGCTAGAATAATGAGAGACCAAAACGTCATTAAAAGCATCGTTAGTTGAATACCCATTTACAGTGTACTAAATGAGAGGCGACTCAACTTTAAATTATTAAATTAGGGAGCGAGTCTCCGTGTGTTAATCACTATTCAGTTCGTCCATCCGTCCGAGCGTGTCACATCTCAAGATAAAACCGAACACGACCTCGCACTGACACGCGTCATATTTCTTGGCATTGCTCTTCAACATGGAAGATACAAATGTTTTTGATTAGCCTGGGGGTCAGCTGACGAGGCTTACTCCAGCCACAGGGACCCGGCACCTCCACCAACAAGGAAATCTGAACTCTTTGTCGTCAATTTTATTTTACTTTTACATCGTTTCTACTAAGTAGCATCCATCCATATTTCATACTTCCCGTACAAACATACAAAAGAATATTTTTAAAAACCCTTTGGCTAAATATCAAGCATCAGCTGCGTATATTGAGGAAACATGCAATCAACAACATCAACAATGGTCTTTCTACCATCTTTCTTTCTGTATCTTTGAATAATTTCTTAGTGATAATTCTTCTCCCTTGATCTCACTCAATACAACCAATCTTGTCTGTTAACATAATCTTATTTTTATTCTCTGTCCGAGTTCATTTTCTTATCAATCCTTCACAAAATGTACATATTTTCTGATCTCCCCCCCCCTCCCTCCCCCTTCTCTGACATTTACAATACAAACCATTATTTTTCTTCCTCCTTCAGATCCAACCGACTTCTTTTTCATCTCAACAAATAAAATAAATGGTCATCGTTATTCCATGTTGACATGAGGCGCAAGCAAAAGTATTCAATTCAACGTAATGTCCGATCCGACGTTCTATTCCAGTCGGCAACGAAGCGAGTGATAGAATCAAGCTCCCATGCACACTCTTGTCAACACGCCCCGGCTCTCAAACTGTGTAACGTCTCGTATCTACGGCTCATTGGCTCGGAAGTCGCAATCTTTCGTTTCAGCTGCTTTATTTTGATCGTGGACTCGAGAACCTTCGCAACATTTGTTTGTTCTAGGGTCCTATTCAAACTGAATCCGTGGATATCAGAGAATAACGTGAGTGAAATCGCTCCTGATTGAATTGAACGTAAACCATTTTGTGTCTTTTGTCGTTCTATTACTTGTTTGTTGTGGTATATTATGTTCATCCTTCCTCGTGCACGAACTTCAGCGTACCAAAAAGAGTTCTACTTTTGTTCAGAATCGTAATCGAACTCTCCTTGGTCTTATTTACATATTTTTACAATGTCGCTGTGATTGGCAGAAACAATTCAAAATTGTTTATCGAAATATTTGGGAGATGATAGAGAAAATACTGATACACATGAGGTCCAAATAAATGGCTACATTTAGTGTAATATTGGTGAATGATTAAGGCCTACAAGATGCCAATTTTCACCCAAATTTTTTTTTTATCACCTCTATTTCCATTTTTTGACTATTCAATTAACTTACTATGTTTGTTAAATTTTTGTTGCTTAACGTCTCTATTATTGCGATATTGCTATTCGAGACTATGAATGGTGATAGATTAGGATGGACAATTTCAAAATTGGAACCCGCGTCCTCGTAGTGTAATACACTTCGGACCAGCACCCTAATCGTATGAGCCACCGCGGGCATGTGTTTGTAGAATTTTTTTTTGTTTTTTATCTGCCCATAGGGCAGGAAGGTTCATGTAGAGCTCGCGATTCGATCATAGTAATAATATTCAACTTCTTAAAATACCCTCACGGGTTGCTATTTTTATGACGAATTACTTAGACTAAAAGTGAAGCATTACTATTATGGTTTGTTTGAAGCTTTCTCGGTTATACACATTCATGACTACTTTTTCGGGTAGACCGAGTAAGCGTAGGCAAATTATTACTAAATTACCTTGAAATATGACTTACGTTGGTGTTTCAACGTAAATTTGCCTACACTTACTCGGTCTACCCGAAAAAGTAGTCATGAATTACTATTATGCCTCAGCAGGTCCAATTTAAAGATACCGTGGATTTTTAAGAGGGATAAGTGTGAAAGAACTTGAATGAAATAATGATGAAATAAAGTTTAACGAGTCTAACGACACGACAGGATTTAGCTGGATATGTTTCTGGAAAGAAGTACTAGGTGAACTTGAGAATGTAATTGAGAGAGGAGGGGAGGAAAAATGAGTAGCGAGATTGGATTTGGGACAGGTATTGAAGAGATAATCCAGAACACGGGATGGGATTGAAAAACGGAGAAAAAGTGGTGAACATGATGCCGATGTATAGCTCAGACATGCCGTTACCAGAGGCAAGGAAGCTTTAAAGAATTTCGAGTCAAGGATTATGTTTATGAAAAGGTTGCCAAATGAAATGAACTGCTGACTTCATCATAAACGTTTTAGAAATAGATGGAAATAAGAACGAAGAAAACGAACGCATCAATAGACTGAAACACTTTGTTATTCATTAAATTCTCACAAATAAAATAACTTTGATCAAATACTTTTCAAATATTGTAAAACTAGAACCGTACCTACTGAATCAAGCTTTGGAATATTAACGCGATAATACACTCAACTGCTAATTTTCATTAGTCTTTTCACATACACATCATCACCTCTAATTGTATTTTCTTGAACTAGTTTCACATTTGGGTTTTTAATTTGTAAGTCTAATGATATTTTGTATGCTGTATACGCACTTGTAGAGTGAGTGCTCGGTTGCATATTATGCATATCATTATTATATCTACATGAATTACATGAAATTTACATCCATATTAGTTGCTAAGAGAGACGTGAAACTGATTTGATGTTCGTCGCGTTCGTATTCATGCTGTTAACATAATACACGTTAATAAAACTATGTGTAATAACTTATAAAAAATAGTGTAGTTAGCAAACGCAAACAAGTAAAGAAATGTAGAATTATTAGGATTTGAAAACATAGTTATTAACACATTCTAAAATGTAAATACTTGAAAATGTCGTTAATTATTATTATATTCTTAAATCAATTTATGGAAAAGTGCTATAATAGAAACTTTCTTATGTCGTTATTACGTAATTATTTTGTAAACTATCAAACAGTGGGACTGAAATTGGCTTGCGGATACATGCAATCGTTTCAATTTAGACTTTAGTTTGAGTTTGAGAAAGTTGGGATGTGTACTGGATTGGGACTGCGACTAGCCTGGTTCTAGTTGGGGATGTTTTGACAGGACCGACCGAGAGGTGAACTAGGTCACGTGGTATCAGAGAGAGAGAGAGAGAGAGAGAGGGGGGGGGAGAGTATTTGAATAATTGAGCACATCACTGTTACTCGTCGGGTTTGTGGTGCAGTTTGACGATCCTCTTCCTTCCTCGCCGCACGACGATGTGGGTAGAGAAAGGGAAGGGTTTGCGTGAGACGGACTGGCCACTTGGCTGATCTCAACTTGTGCGTTTGCTATTATTGTAATTTATTAAACTCACACTTGATGACGAGATTTGTTATTTAAGAGCCACTGACATACTGCTAGCTATATTCTGATCATCTCTTTTGCCATATGGATGTAAAACATCTGAAGAGGTCTTTACGTTGTTATTGTAGAGTTTATCCCATACGGTAATAGATAATATTTGTTATTCAATCCTATTTTCAACAATCTGGTAGGAGATGAGAGGGTCCCGTCACATTATTGGCTTCCCGGGTTTGAGCCATTCATAAATTGTTTCAATCTTCCTCTGTAGTCTACTCTTCTTCACTTTCTTCATTATTATCTTTTTCTTCCTCAGAGATCTCTACCAGCTTAAGCCATGTTTTTCGTCCTTCTCACCCCCATTTCTAAGTTTATCTATTCCCAAGCTAACTTTCTTCTTGCACATCCATCGCTATAACCTCAACCTACCTCAGTACGGGCCTCCCTGACTTTCTTTGCTTGTTTCCTGTGTCTTGTTCACATTGATCTTCTGAACCCTGTCCGCCTTCTTCCTCTTCATGTGTACAAACCAACCTAACCTTTCTTTCTTTAGCTTGAAGTTTAAACTCTTCTTCCCAGTTCCTTCTTTATCTTAGTGCGCCTCATTTTATCTTATCTTCGCCGCTACCATAAGTTCTCTTTCTTCTCCGCCTCCAACTATCTTAAGTCACCGCTCCTTTATAATTAATTTGGAGATGTACTCTGCCCTACTAAACAAGAGGGCCTTAACTACAACAAAACTGTTTCTTAGTTATTCACGAAACGTGATTTGCACAAGCTTAAAAAGATGTAGGTTAGGTATTTTACAGTCGAATCGACCCTTTTTGCATGCATATACGATATTCGTACTTAATACAGACGTAGACAGTGCTAACTTTAAAAAAAAATGAAGTTAAGGCCCTCTTGTTTAGTAGGGCAGTACCTGGGTACTTATTATTACCTGTCCTGTTTTTTGTATCTCTGACAACGTAGAGTGAGCTTGAGATAAATAGATAAACTCATTAGTCCCTACACTATTTTGTGACAAATTTTGAATAAAGTTTAAAATAAACATATTTAAACACATAACATTTAAACTAAGTTTGTGTATGTTAGTATTCAAACGCGGTTCATTAAAGAGGCAGTGCCGTCAAAAGTACCCTCTACTCCTCGACTGTGCCACTTTCTTTGAGCTTTGGAAGTCACTCGCAAAGAACCACACTAAATCTATTAAGAACTAAATTTGTCCCAAGTAACCGAAATGTTTGATGTACCAACTCAATTTGGTAATCCCCGTCTAGGATTGAGAGAAGAGCACGCGTATAAACAAGAACGGAAATGTCTCTGCGTCTGAGGCGAATTCTAATGCGATACACGCTTCCCCACTCTAGCGCGGTCGCGGAGGGATTCACTACTCTTAACCAAACTCAATTTGTATGATTTGCCTCCGCTCGGGATATGTTGCGCACACTTGCGCAGGTCTGGTCTTACGTACACCTCATTTCAAACACGGCTAAGACGAGCCGTGTTCGTCGCAAGTGTTGATTCATCCTATAGGAGTAATAAGGTCAATCGAATCGATTTGTTCTGATTAACGGTCGATTACTGACGTCGACTTTGGTCGAAGGACGCGTTTCAAGAGCAAAGCTTCAAACTTGCGTTCGTAACTCACATTATATACAACTAGGCCGCTTCGTGAATGCTTTTTCTAGTCGCGTTGATGGATGAGCATTTTTGTAAGTTTTTAGTTTGCGTGGGATCTCTTTACTTTTGCAAGTGTTTTTGAACGCGTTGTAGGTGATTGAAGTCAAGTTTCTATTGTAACTTGTTAATTGTTATTCTTCACCTCAAAAACTCATATTAATACCTTTATTTCTATGGATTCTGGCTAACTTTTTCAATCTTTTCTTTCAAAAGGTTCTACATCACCATAACCTGAATATACATGTAAAATTTGAACTTTAGCCCCACGCGTTTGGTCAGAATCGGCCCAAATGTCACGAAAATATCGCACTAAAAATCGGAAAAAAAAATCGTATAAGTACGATATTTAATAGAAATATTTCTCCGATTGTACCCAAAAACGTGGCAGGTCTAAGTTCAGAGATTTAGAAGGTCCCCCAATTGTCATCAAGATCGCATGCCGTTTTCCCGGTAGAGAGCAAACAAACAGACAAAAATACAAAAAATACAAAAGAAAACAACAACAAACAAACAACAACAAAAAAACAAAAAAAAACACCCGAGCTAATTTTTTGGGGGTAAGTGAAATTGAAGTCTTCGCTTCGCTCATCCAAAATAGGAAAATACATGTGAGTTACCAATTCCAATTCCCCAAAAGTTGCAGTTACATCAATCTTGTTGTCGCATTGGAATATTATTGTCAAACACCCTTTCTAGATCAAATAAATGTAAATACGAGTGAAAATTTGTTATCGTCAGTTTGAACACCCTTTCTAG
>JAMZAV010013034.1:0-16177 GCA_024449915.1 Sweltsa coloradensis | reverse complement strand
TTTGGAATTTCTGATTTACCCATCCACAAGAATGTTTTTCAAGTAATTTAAACCTCGTTTATAATCATGGCACCATAATAAAAGTTTGCGTAAATTTAATTAATAAGCAAATGTGCAAACCAATTGTCACACCGGTAATCGAATCCGGGATCTTTTCCTTTGGGCAGATGATAAGCCTGAGAGGATATTTTTTCAATTCGAATGAACGAGCTCTATTTATTTTGGCTAAACTTATAACTTCATGTGTATCTTTTTTACCGTTGAATTTTAAAAAGAATTAAATTTTAAGTTTATCAAGGGTCGGACACAAACTCACCTGTTTATTTTCTAGGGTTTCTACTCGATCCAATCAATAAATTACATTGGTGAATAATTGATTTATAAATATTATGCAATAACGATCAGCAGCCGTATCGGATCACAATAAAGTGTTCAAGGGAGTTGTTACAGAGCGCTATTATTACAACTCCATGATATTAATGAAGTTTTCCGCATTCCCTTGGTTTGATTTTGTTCCCGGTATGTACCAAGGCGCATTCGATTACGATATGACATGACTGTTTGCATACTCCCACTCATCTAAGCTCGTGTGCATAAACCTCGTGACGTCAAGCTCAGCCACTTTCCTCTTTTCGCACGTTCAATATTTGTTGTCTTCTTTGAAGAAACAAAGGACATGACTATATTTGTCTGGCCTTGTAGGATTTTATGGGCTAAAATAAAAATGAAAATCACTGTTATAATATATAGGTTCAATATAAACAGAGGAGGAGCTTGACAAAGCTAATTGTCGACTGTACAACTTTTTGCTGCCAACTCCATTCCAAGGTGAACTAAACTCAAATTCGGATTGCTTGTTGTGTATCATAAACTAAATAGCATTTAGCTATAGAGTTTTTAATTTCATTGCTGACAATACTAAAACATTTCCTATGTAGGCTACGTATCTGTAAGAACTAAGCTGATACTCGGACACCATATCGGCTTGATCATTATTTTTGGGACATACGTCTAGCTGCAAGCATTAAATTGAAATGTCACTAACGACATTCTTAGAAAATTATTAAGTTTTGGACGGGCTTTGTGAAATATTATAGTTAAGAGGGTACGCTGAGCTTGGCCCAACTCAAATGCGCGCAAACAGGTGTTGATGATTTCTGCTTAACGGTTGGTAATATCATTACCAAATTTTAAATGGATGTTAATAAAGTACTTTTATATTGATATCCGTAAATGGTTGTACAAAATAAGCGGTAAAGATACATTGCGAGACATAAGTTCAAAACGTGAAAAAATGGGAAATCCAAAACATGGATTACAATTCTGGAAATTCCCACCAAACCGTTTATCTTACGATAAAACCAAATAAACCTGCGCGTTCACATTGATTTATACGTTGGGTTCTATTATGCAAATTTGAGTTAAAAAAATCGGTTCACTTGGAATAAATTCCCGAAGTTGACCAAAATTGAGTAAATTTTGGTGATTTCACTAAATTTTAATTCAAAATCAATGAATTAATTGAGGAATACGCGTAATGGATAACATAGATTTATTCTTTATTAACATTAGTGTGAAATTTGATAATGGTGTTATAAACCGTTTACCCAAAAAATCCAGAAAGCTGAGCGCTTAAACTCGCCTCCGTTCTAGCCTCAGCATACCCTCTTAAAAATAGAGCCTTTTCTCAATCTAGTAACTAATAAAATATTAAAAATTATAAAATAATCAAAAGTATAGTAAGAAATATGTGTTTGTTATAGTAAAAAATTAGGCATTGTATAGAATGAGATCCACTCGTTCGTCAATGTCAAAGATAGTAGCAAGTTTTCTAGTGTGAGTCCACGTTCGAGTCCCGACGAGAGTAAGGGAGCCACATTACGCGACTGGCGTGCACTCAATCACACATCGTTACAACACATGCAGTGCAATGAGCGTGAGATAATACAGCAATTTACAACCGTTATTTCTCGTTTGAAGTTTCGCGAATGCCAGGTACCGCCAAGGTGTTCCATCAAATATTGCGACAAAATGTTGTTGTAATCTACGAAGACAAACTATATTTTATGTAAATGCTAGAATTAAACCTAGCGTCATGCAGAGAGATTGAAAAAATGATGGGCTTGTCTTGAGTATAGTTACACAAGTAGATTCGCATCTAGGCACGTTTTCCACCCATTCACGGATACTTTTTGTCTTGGCAATGATTAACTTTCCAGTAAGACTTATAAACACGACATGAATTAAAACGGCATTGAGAAAATACAACGCGCCAGAAAGCGGCAAGGCTTCGAACTTCGAATTTGTTCAGCTTGTGCATCCCAAACAGGAAAATTGTAGGGCGAAAATTATAATCGAGAATGTAAATTTTCATTCGATTAATAATCTATGTCTGCAAGATCGTTTGGTAATCGACTTTAATCAATTGGTAGAATTAAATTATTCGTGAAAACGCGTATCGTTAATTTCATATAGCTATGTCACAAACAAAAATAAATACAATAGTTCAAAATAAGCTTTCACACAGTTCCACACTAAATTGATATCTCAATCTTTGGAAAAAGCCAAGTTGGTTAAACCATGGAGTTGGATGATAAGGAGGTCTAGCTCAAATGGAACAAGCACGTCCCGATCGTGTTTGTTTATTTGAGCCTTTTCGCCATTTTGATTGTTATAACCACTACTAGCAGGTTAAACTTTGCTACCATGGACTGTGGTAGGCCGAGGTTACCTTGGTTACCAAAGTAAACAATCAAAATGTCTGCCAATTTGAAGTGCAAAACTTGTACACCGCCGACCACACACCTGCGCCTCCAGTACGCCAGTACTATTTATAACTCCATGGTTAAACCATGGACGAAAATAGTTGGTTTTAGCTAGGCGGATTAGCCTAACAATTAGGGGTTTTGTGGTAGAGGGCTGAATTTGGACTGTATACTCAGAACAAACATTATAAGAAAATTGCCTCGAGGAGCCATGAAAAATCCACCCGGTTTAAGGGGGTGGAAGGGGGTGAAAAAATGGCATTTTTCAAATATAAAAAAAATCAAAAATCAAACTAAATTTGATCCTAAGATTAAAAAAACTATTACATATCGCAGATAAAAAGTCCAAATTTTAATAAAAAAAATATATATCACCATATATGTATATATAACCAGATTTTGCACCCTTTGTTTTTTTTTCACAAATTTACCCACTGTGCTGGGAGGATTACCCTACCAGTTACGGGTTAAGTGATAGGGCTGTAAATTTTTGTCTAAAACACTCAGAAGAATGATCTCAAAAAATTGACCCGAGGAGCCCTCAAAAAAGTTGCTTGCTTAAAGGAGAAAGAGGGGGTGTACTAAAAGGGGTTGATAAAACTAAAATAAAGAAATCCGTATTCAAATATTATATTTTCAACGCCATATTAATGTGTATTGTAGATCAAGGTCTAAACTTTAATTTAAAAAATTAAAATTTCACCATATATGTAAATCTGATCAGATTATGCGCCCTTTTCCATTTTCATAAATTTCCTCAATATACGAAAGTGTATCGTGCGACCACTCTTTTTGTCACAAATTCTCCTAATATTACGAATTAGGACGAAAACAAAATTTTGTTATGCTTTGGGTACATTTTTACTCAATGGACTTTGATCTCATTTTAACAAATTCACTCAATTTTAACGAAAGTGTATCGTGTGACCACTCGTTTTGTTCAAAATTATGCCAATAGTAAGAAAAAGGATAAAAAAGTTTTTTAACACCTTAGGTACAGTTTCACTCAATGGACTTGACCCATTTTCAAAAGTTTACTCAATATTAACGAAAGTCTATCATGTGATGACTCGTTTTGTCTCAAATTATCCTAATAATACGAATTAGGACGAAAATAAGATTTTGTCATACACTTTGTCATACATACTTTTGAAAATGGGGTCAAAGTCCATTGAGTGAAACTGTACCTAAGGTGTTAAAAAACTTTTTTTATCCTTTTTCTTACTATTGGCATAATTTTGAACAAAACGAGTGGTCACACGATACACTTTCGTTAAAATTGAGTGAATTTGTTAAAATGAGATCAAAGTCCATTGAGTAAAAATGTACCCAAAGCATCACAAAATCTTGTTTTCGTCCTAATTCGTAATATTAGGAGAATTTGTGACAAAAAGAGTGGTCGCACGATACACTTTCGTAATATTGAGGAAATTTATGAAAATGGGAAAAAGGGCGCCCTAATCTGACCAGATTTACATATATGGTGAAATTTTTAATTTTTTAAATTAAAGTTTAAACCTTAATCTACAATACACATTAATATGGGGTTGAAATATAATATTTGAATACGGATTTCTGTATTTTAGTTTTTTCAACCCCTTTTAGTACACCCCCCGTTTCTCCTATAAGCAAGCAACTTTTTTGAGGGCTCCTCGGGCCAATTTTTTGAGATCATTCTTCTGAGTGTTTTAGACAAAATTCACGGCCCTATCACTTAACCCGTAACTGGTAGGCTAATCCTCCCAGCAGAGTGGGTAAATTTGTGAAAAAAAGACAAAGGGTGCAAAATCTGGTTATATATACATATATGGTGATATATATTTTTTTTATTAAAATTTGGACTTTTATCTACAATATGTAATAATTTTGTAATCTTAGGATCAAATTTAGTTTGATTTTTGAATTTTTTTATATTTGAAAAATGCCATTTTTCACCCCCTTCCACCCCCTTAACCGGATGGATTTTTTCATGGCTCCTCGAGGCAATTTTCTTATAATGTTGTTCTGAGTATACAATCCAAAATTCAGCCCTCTACCACAAAACCCCTAATTGTTCTTGTATTTTCCTTTAATCCGCTTGACTATTTAACAATCTGTAAATAATCTTATCAAATCATTAATAATCAAATGCAGATAATCGATCGATTATCTACTAATCAGTTAATATTCTATGGACAGAGCAACCGATAGAAAATCGTGTAAAATATGTTAGATTTATTTTATTTTTATAGACATATTAATTAAAGATGCCAATAAACTATGAAAAACAATCAATGTCAATATTGAATTACAAACATTTACACTTGAAATGTAATAAAAACTTGTATTTTTAGATCACCATTATTGGGACGAACGTTTACCGTTTTAATTATTAAAAATACATTTTAATTATCTTCAGTAATTAACTCCCGAATGAGAATGGTTTTACCGTGGATTTACAAGGCTTTTACCTTTGAGTAACTAAAGCACGGATATGGAAAATTCAAAATGACATTGTTCCAGAGACTACGAAAGTGGGCGACAGCACTGTTTACTTTTGGTATGGGATGGCTGTTCAGGAATATTTTCTAGAATTTAGCTCCATTATTAATCCTTCAGTTTTGATGTTATTCTACCTTCTTTTTGTTTGTGAAAATATTAATACTTTCTCCGTAGGTACCAAACCTTTGAACTATTATTATATATAAAAAAAAACTATTATAACCACATTTATATTCACTTTCCATTCATTTGCTTTACAGTAGTTATACAGCATAGATATGCAGCCTCCGTTGTCATTTTGGTAATGACGACATACCATGACAGAAGCAAATTGGTGAATTATTTTCAAATTTAATTGAATAACGCAAAAATAGACTACAAAATTTGTACTTTATTACATTTTTTCTTGTCGAAAGGGATGTTGTACGACGCACATGGCCATTATATACTTCAGTCCATACAATTGATGATTGCTGGTGACAACCCAAATATCGGGGTCGGGGACAACCCTGAGTTCAGATGTCTCAATTGATTTTCACGCTTTGTATCATTGTTGGTATGAGTTCTAGCAAAAATATTGTTCGACAAGAAAATGTAATTCTCGGAATTGGCGTCATAATGTTGTTAATACATTAGTAATTTTTTGTTAAAAAGTTTAGCTTTCGAAATAATTTCTTCGTGTAAGAAATTTCAAATGAGAAACTTGTAGGTAATTTTTATAAGAATTCTCATTAAACGAAAGCTACAACCACAAGAACCTCTCAACTCTCGAGGATAACACTGCGATAATTTCAAAGCACTAAAACGCTAGGTCTTCACTCAGAACTCTTGCTCTCAACGAAGTGGGCGTTAACACAAAATTAAAGAGTAGACCTCACCCAATCAAGGTCAAGGTCTTGAGGACGCTTCGTCACGTTTCGATGGCGTATAACTGCCTTCATCAGGTGTGACGCTGCACCGAGGCGCTCCCTATATACCATGTCGTAATAATATGTATCATGCCATCAATTACTATAGACTGGAAGTACAATTATTGATTCAAGTATATATTATGTAAATATTAGACAATAGCAGAGACCATGATGACAGGTTTGATGTTTCCGTTTTGAATGTTAATTGGGTGTAATTTTGAAATTATTCTCAATGTAGATTCGAATGGAAATTAAGACGTGTTCAGCATGTGTGGCGTACCCAGGAATATATTTCGGGGGGTACTGCCAAGAATTTGGCTTACCATGCATGCAAAAACGATTGCGTGACCTACTCCACGCACCGCGCAATTGTGAGTGGGAGGTGGGGGATGCGTCGTAGGCAATTTTATCTAATTCTTGTTTTTGACATGGCTTGAAACGTTTTGCAACAATTACAGGATGTCAGTTTAATAAGATTCATTAGATCGTCAGCGTACCAGTCGACAACTGGACCTGTTTGGGAGAGATTACAGTGATAACTGTGCCGATTTGTCGTTTCAACGACGCTCGGTTGAGATTAGATGAAATTCAATCGTATTTTCTATAAATATTGTTACGCAATAATATTATAATATTTTAGAGTAATGACTTTGTGTCAGTTCAGTGGAACGAAACCTTCTAGTATTTTCTTTACAAATGTACCACATTGAATGGAAATATTGCAGTCCATACTTGGCAATATAGAATATATAGGATGAAAAACGCACATCCACAATATAGCTATGTTACAATCTTGATTTGAATATAAATTAATTTCTCAACACTGTGCTTGTATAGCAATTTAAATGGTTGTTTTCCCTGAAATCCCGACTGCAAATTTTGTTGCACATACCCCCCCCCCCCTCTCCTCTTCTGCGACGCCCATGGTAACATGTCTTGTTATGTCCAGATAAGCTTCAGCCTGATGTTCTTCACTGGAGTCAGTCCAGGGGGAGGCGCCTCCAACATCTGGACATGTGTTCCCCCTCAGGACTACTCTAACATCCATCTGTTTCTTTGCAGATAAGCTTCGGCCTGGGCAAACTGTTGTTCCCGGAGTCGATCCAGATGCAGCTAGGGATGTTCTTCACTGGAGTCAGTCCAGGGGGAGGCGCCTCCAACATCTGGACATTTGCCTTAGACGGCAACCTGAACCTCAGTATGACGATGACAACAATCAGCACGTTCGCCGCCTTCGGTAAGACATGCTATAAAAACTGCATTCGGAGCAATTTCCATGCGCAGGTCAATGCCATGGGCATTGTTTCTATAGACAACCACTATGGTAATTTGAGAATTTAAATGAATAAACAATCGTAAAGAAATGCCCTCTGGCTATTAAATTTAACAATGAAGGTGCATATAATATCCCTACAAGAATTTAAATTAAACAGTTACGATTACATATTTATTTTTTATGTGTATCCTTTTGTATCTAAAATATAATAATAACAATTTCACCTTTAAAAGTCAAGACTGTGATTTTATTTTTATTTTTTAAAATTTTTAATTAATATGGAAATGCATTGTCCTATGCAAACACCCACAACTCTAGCCTGAACCTTGTATTTCAGTCATGATGCCTCTGTGGCTCTTCACGCTCGGCCAGCTGATCTTCAAACAGGGCAACACGACTGTCCCATACTCCATGATCGCCGGATTCGCCATCGGTCTGATCGTCCCGCTCGCCATCGGCTTCCTCATCCAGAAATACCTACCAAAAGTGTCTCAGTTCATGGTTCGGATTCTGAAACCTCTCTGCGTCTTCCTCCTCGTCTTCATCATTATCTTCGCTACCGTCACCAACCTCTATCTCTTCAAACTCTTCACGTGGAAAGTAAGTCATTTCTCAATAGATTTTTAAATAGGGTTGTATTTTATTTTTGTTTAACAAAAAGTAATTTATTTTCTATATGGAGAGTGGATTGTATTTAAGTTAACTTTGAGTTCACTCAATCACTATAAATTATTCATGCTTGTTTGCTGATTCTCTATCTATGTTTAATTATGACTTCAGAAGCATATCCGTAAACGTATTCGTGGAAATGAGCAAGAACGGAAAGAATGGCATAAACATGAAAGGAAGCTTAGCACACACCATTATCTTCACTCCACCTTCACTTGATTAATGATATGAGATTTCTGTGTGTTGTCATGGGGCGGTTCATCGCGACGACTATCATTATATTTTTATACATAAATATTAACTTTTGTCATTGCTTACAAGCGTACAATAATTCATCAGAAGTACCATCCACGCTCAACATTTGGAATAACAACTCATTTAGCTCGCTTATCTAAATTACCTCACATTACAACTAATGTGATTGCCTCGAGCAAGACACGGATCAGTCACCTCTCCGTATGTGTCAGAATATACGCAATATTCTATAACATCTTAACAAGGTTGAACTAACACACGGCTATCACGTGCTATCACGTGTACACCATAGGAGACTCTGTCAAATGTCATTACTCTACGTCATGGAAATATATTATTTTGTGTCATTAAGACCACAGATTTTGTATATAAAGCGCCCAGCTTTCCCAATAAAATCAGCTTCTTCGTGGCTCTCTTAACTAGTCTATCTATACGATAGCTGACCATAGAGTGTCCATATTAATCTGTCTGTAATACAGTACTGTACCATCAACAATCAACAGCTATCTGGTGACTGGTGAGTTAACAATTACTATGTACTTATTATGTATCAATAAATAATGTGTTAATTGGAAATGTGTCTCAGTTTGATTATCATTTATGTCAAAGTTAATCCAAGATATCTAATTGGCTATGTACAATGTACATACCTTCCCACTACCCCTTCCGAAGCATAGCACGCTAAACCATTATAAATTATGTAAATTAAACTGGTCTTGAAGCAGTATAACTTCAAGTGGTGGCAGCCCTTATTATCTTACTACCCCAGGCTCGAACCATGACAGTTTGCTTAAAGCTCTAAAAAGTTACTTCTTTTAACACTTTGGTTGTTTTAAAGGCACTGAACTACTAGGTCGTTAGTGTCGTGTTACGCGTGATTGGCTTAATTTTCAAAAATGTTGATTAAAGTTGATAATGTCAAAACTCTTCTTCTAACTCTTACATGAAACTGTCTTACGTTACTAATAACCAACACAATAAAACTTTCACATGGTGTCCTACTTCAAAATTGCATAATAATCCCCCCAGTAACCCTATGTTGTGCACCATGCAGATTGCGGTGGCGGGACTGGGCCTACCATGGATTGGGTTTGCGATGGGCATGATTGCTGCCCGGATTCTGCGTCAGCCCCCAGAAGACGTTCTCGCGATATCCATCGAGACGGGCATCCAGAACACTGGGATCGCCATCTTCTTGCTTCGAACCCTAGGGCAGCCAGACGCGGACCTCACAACAGGTTGGTTAACCAAACATTTCCCGCAACAGAGGTCATTTTTTAAACAAACCATCCACAAGATCAAACGTAAGTAAAATCGATCCTTGTCATCATAAATAGGTAATAGGCATTTGTTTCCTTTTTATATGGCTATAATCTGTAAATAAGCCACCAACATTGAGATTTGAAACTTTTCTTTAGAGGACAAGGTTCCCTGGTCAGATTTCGGTATGATAACATCACCTCAAATGATAGGTGATAATAATGAGAGGTGACGATTATACCCTTACCAATATTTTATTTTACTCGTATATTGGAGAAATCGTTTTTAATATTGATTGGACAGACGAGGAGACTTGTATTCAAGGAGGCATAACCTCTCTAGAATTATAATAATATATAACAATGATATAGCTAATGATATAATTATTATGTTTATGGAATTTGTTAAATTGTCCGTTTTTGATACGAAACACATCGCCTCGACCTTCATTTATCTTCTCATGAAATATGTTTTAAATATATATATTTTTTTAATTGTTACTTACTCTTAGACAATAGCTTGATATCCTTGACTATCTGGTATATTATACATAATTATTCCAATCATGGTTGATTTCTACTGGCACATGTAGCGACTTATTGTAGTACTTCATCCGTAATAACTATAAGTACTATGCAGGGATGTCAAACGATTAATTATTCCCGTTCTATAAACCTATATCAATATTTCCAGACAAGTCAATATCGCAATGAAAACAATCGAATGAACATTTGTTATTCGATATTGATAGAACTGCATTTTTTTGTTTTTCTTACATTTTTTCTTTCATTCAACCTAAAAAAAAATTTTATAGGCCTACCGTTTGCATTAGTAAAAATCAACAGAATATGTAATCGATTTAACATAATTTGCATTAACTCTATTACCATTTAAAATAATTATACAATATAAGGTATGTTCAGTAAGTACCCTACATTATTTAACACCACACAATACTTAAAATGATTAATGATCATTTATCGATATCAAATCATTGATTGGGCAGATTTATCGATCGACAGTCGATAATATTTTGACATCCCTAGTAACATTACTAATAAGGAAAGCTCATTTTGTAGTGACAATGAAATAGATATTAATGTTTGTTGTTTGTGAATAAAAATGTGATGGTAAATTTTAATTCATCTCATTTCAAGGACTTTTTTTATCAATATTGTTGTGCAACTCAGCTGTTGAACAGATACTTCTCGTATCCATGCAACCTCCGTTATGAGTTACATTACATAATTGAGCTTCTAGTGAGTATTCAACAATTGTTACCATTTTAATAGTCACATCGGTCACGGTATTATACACATTTCAAATATGTTTCTAGAAGAATGAGAAGATCAGATGGAAAGCGAATCCATTAGATAAATAATATTGATGACAGACAAGTATCGCTAAAATGAGTGTTATTGTTTTCAGTTGTGCCAGTTGCAGTTGGAATTATGACGCCATTCCCGCTAATGATCCTGTATGTTTACCGTAAATTACGATCTGTGGGCAGCAAGAAGACAGAGGATTTGGACGTTCCAACGGAAACGCGCGAGGGACAGTTCAAATCTACAGAGCACATTATTAGCTGAGGGTATTATTCGCACTTGAGTGCACTACAGCTTTAGCGTGGCGTGAAATGCGGTATCTCATTGCACCACACGCAAACTTCTCATGGAAAGAAAGGTCATATAACCTTTCTAGATAATAGGTTAATATTAGCTGTTGAAAGTATAAAACAACAGCGGATAGACGAGTTACCGAGTGGCTCTAGTCTGGCGAAAGAGTGTGTGATTTCAAAACTGTTCTTTCTATTGCGTGCGACGGAAGAATTCGAATGTGATAATGGTGGTGACTTTGGTGCGATACAAACGTTTACGAAGGTTTAAGTATAAGCTTGTATTCGAACCCGAGCACGAAAATTTTCAGGGTGCGACTGACTGTGCGTTGAGTTGTGTTTCTAAGCGGGGAATCTACACAGGTAAAGCCAGCATAATTAAAGAATAATAAGTATTATTAAATTATTTTTGATACATACCGATATTTTAAGATATGTTCGTAGATATGATCTATAAGTCAATAGTCGGGGAATGGAAATCAACGAAATCCCTTACTAGACGTCATTAGTATGTATGCACTGAATGTTGATGTATGTCTAATATTGTAACTATTGTTGTGATTGTATCGTACATTTGTATAGGACAAAGAATAATTTATGAAGGTTTGTTCAATTTTAAAACATACATTTTGGAAATCTGTACTAAAAAGTAAAAACACAGATAATTGTCATTTTTAGAGAAATGCTCTTTTAACTGTGCTAAAACTCAGCTGCACCACCTAACATATGAGCTCCCAATGGATGGAGCTCACGAGCTAGAACTGCGCCGTGCTATGTGAAGTTTATATTTTTAATTTCATTTAGTTAACTATGGATAGTCAAAACAGTATTTTACAACAACAACAACAACAACAACAACAACAACAACAACAACAACAACAACAACAACAACAACAACAACCCAGGTAACAGTCAGAACTCATCTACGGGTCGTGAAAGCCTACAATATCTTATAGTATTTTGCAGTTTTGTGTTTGTTTTTAAAGCTGGGTATAATATAACAACAAGTTACTAGTCAATACTCGTCCATAGTGTGTATATGACCAGACCAGACGATCCACAAATTAATAATAAGATTCAGATGAGAGCGTAAATCGTTACACATAATTGTGTAATACACGAATTTCATTACTTTGTGTACGGTAATACAGTATAGGTATATTATATAATAGGAACAACAATGAATGCGCGAAGGTTTATACCCAACTTGTGTAACACTTTTATTCTCATCTCTCATGTGTTTGTAGGACAAAGGTTAGAGGTAAAGACTTCAACGAACCCTAGCAAAATAAGTATCAATAAAATTACGTAACATGTCTGTTTTCCATCCATGTTGTTACATGTCCGGCGAGAAGTTTTGACACAATCATGCTTACAGGCAGTTTAATAATTGTTAAGACTAATAAAGCCTTCGGGTACTTGACGTGAGTGTGAAATGTTGTAACAATTGGTTCGACTTCTACTTCTATCTTTGAGTCTATATTATAACCATGTTGCGAGACTGGTATCACTGAAATTTAAAACCATTCAGTTAACCCATACTTCCATCCCAATATACTTACCGAATCTGTGCACATCGTCATATCCCTGCCAAATGATTTTATTGTGGAATTGCTTTATAAAAATTAAAGCATGATTTTCTTAAACTCAACCATGGATGAACAACTTATACGTTCGCTGTAATATGTGAGCTCAAATCTTACCTCCCGAGTCCCGCCCCTATGTGGATTCATGTTCCTCCAATAACTTAATCTCAGTCATAATAAGGCAGCTCCCCTGATAAACAGCAAGGTAAATCTGCATTTATTTTGTTTTCTAATTTTCGTTGATCCATCTACATAAAAGAAAAAGTTACATTAATTTTTTTAAACAAGTTAGTATGCTGAATTTAGAAAAAAAACTATTTTCTCAGAATGGTGATAATTTAATATAATTTTACATACTTTTTATAAGTTTCAAGTTTAAGAAAAATGTTTTACCGTGATAACATTCATGATTGTGTTGACGGTTGCATAATATATTTGATTTGTATTGATTTGAAAAGTAAATTGCCACTATTCTGTATCACTTTTATCAACAAACTACTGAAGACCATTTTAGCACGGAAATGTACTTATGACTACGTTCTATATTTTGGTGGTGTTACTTCACCGTCAGAAAACTATCTTAAGTTACGGCCAGTGTATAATATTTTATGTTATTCTTACATTATGTACTTTATTATACCTTACCATAAAACGTTTATTAAATGTTTGTTATTAAATGCACATTGCAAAAAAACACGCACACCACTGGCGTTATTTGTAACCCATAATACTATGTTCTATACTCGATAATAATACGCATTGTATTCTAGATTTTATCGACAGTACAATTCACCTTGTGAACTGAAGGAGGGGGAGTGTGTAGCTGTATGTACCAATTCCCCACAAAACAAAATAAATTGTAAAAACCGACAGCCAAGCTCTCCTTCAAAAGTCTTCGGCTGTGATTGATTGATTGGATATTGCTTTACGTCTCATATTTATGCAACTTGGCTAATCGAGACGAAGGGAGGGACGTAAGGGATGACGCGGGGGAACAAGGGGTGGACAAAGCCTGTGCTGGTCAGAACCAGCCACAAGCATATGGGGAGGGCAGGGGTTCCCCCACGTCGTGGTCGTCTCCGTCTGTGTCATCATCCGTCCGTGTTGTCATTGTCGTCGCCGTCGGGAAGGTAGTCAAAGGGAAGGGGAAAGTTCCCCGACGACGACCCAGAGCTCGCTATTAGTTTCAGGGAGTGAAATTCCCCTAATCACGGGCCATACCACGAGAAGGTTGCGAGTTGGACTTTGTGAGATAGGCCTATAATAGAAAGAAGTTGAGCCAAGCATTTCATTCTTTCTCCCTAGTTTCGTATTGAAAAGAAGTAAGATCATTTCGCCTGTTGACTAGCGCCAAGCCAACCATTTTCGTCGTAAAAAGTAAAAATCTTGAACTCAAAATCATGAAAAAAATTGCTTGGCCATTGAATTTGGTTTGTTCCAAACAGTTTTTGTTGTATTGAGAAAAGACAACATCAAAATGTGTCAGTCAAGTTCATTACGAGAACTCTAAAAATTCAATGGCCAAGCAATTTTTTTATGATTTTGAGTTTAAAATTTTTACTTTTTTACCACGAAAATGGTTGGCTATTTCAATGCGAAACTAGGGAGAAAGAGCACAACTTCCATATCTCACAGCAGTCACAGCCGAAGACTTTTAAATGAGAGCTTGGCTGCCGCCTTTTTTTTTTACAATTTTTTGTTATTGTGGGGGATATCACATCTTTTTGCTGTTTGTTTCCTTTCAAGGCGTGAAGTACTTGTAACCGATACTTCGTAGAAAGCGGGAAATTTCAAATGTAATTTTCCATCAAAATTCAGCGAGAAGCGAGTTGTTATTTTGAAATTTTTGGGCCCACGGTCCCCCCAAATTAAGCCCCTTGTGTTTTGGACGCTAGATATTTATAATGGTTAAGAGTATGTTTAATTTAAAGGTAGTACAAATTACCACGCCTTAGTAATTACGTGTTTTGATTATAATCCAAAACTTTGATTTTCTCCTGTCCCTGTTACCCGATTTTGGTTTTTAAAAGCAATAGGCACTGCGTCTGAGGTACATCTAAG
Organism: Sweltsa coloradensis; assembly: GCA_024449915.1. Taxonomy (NCBI): domain Eukaryota; kingdom Metazoa; phylum Arthropoda; class Insecta; order Plecoptera; family Chloroperlidae; genus Sweltsa; species Sweltsa coloradensis. The sequence continues at coordinate 1,298 of JAMZAV010013034.1, read as the reverse complement.
TGTGGTCCAAGTTAAAGTTCTAATATGTACCGTTTTCTATGTAGGCTCTTATATCTCCGCGGAGAATTAACCTGCCAGCCAGCCGTAAGGATTTCAACGATGTTGAGGCACCTTTTTTCACAGAATGGGTTATCGGATCGGGTGATTTTTTTTTGTAGGTCATGGATCACATATCAGCTCATATACAGAGTTTCAAGATTGTAAATCTTTCTGGGCGGCATGTGCAGATAGCTGAAAACCCCACAACTTCGGGTAGCTGCATGTGTACATGTCGAGTTCGGTCGTCACCGTGTAAGTATACAGTCGCGTAGCGCTTGGCTGCGGGCGTCGGGCGACGACCGTCGCCCTATAGATTCATCTATAGTAGGCAATATACCTACCCAGGGTCCAATGAAGGACAGTCAAAGATCCTTGATATCTTTGGTTTCGCAGGTTTTGGACTAGAATCCAGATCGTACGCAATAAAGAAACTTTTTCGTGAGTATGACCAAAAGCAAAGGTATGACCCTCTTTAGACAACTAAAATTTATAGGTAAATAAGGTGTCGCCTTGACGACTGAAGAAAACCTTGGAAATACTAAATGAAAGATTCGATACCCGGCTGAGATGGATTTTATAATTTCTGGATTGATTTCTATGTAATCCATCCAATACAAAGTGTTTGTTCTGGAATTCTAGAAAATGTGTCGTCACTAAATGTACATGCCAATGAGAAGTCTACGGTGACGCTGCACGACGCTCGCACATCGCCCGAGAAGTTTCAAAATCGTTCATGTTTCTCCTTTATGAATGTATTCAGAAACGCCATTCGCACAAGGATGAACCGAATAATGATGTGTTCCTGGATGTTGGAAACGGTGAATCATTTTACAGTGCACGTGCTCTATCAAATGCAGACGAAAATTAAAAGACCCCCCGCCCATCCATTCCCGGTTGATGAAATATTTAAATATTTAGCGATTATATTTTATTAGTTATCATACGAGAATGCTACTTGAACCTTTAGCACATCTTTGTGATCGAATAGTTACGAAGGAATGGCCAAGGGGTTTTACGTTCCCAACAGTGTTGGCTCGATCGCTAAGCACTTGACTCTGATTTGGGAGGTCTCGGTTCGAATCCCGCCGAGACCGGCAATCCGATGACTGAAGGTTTTTCCGAGACTTTCCTCAGACGTTACTGCGAATGCAAGGGATTGAATCCTCTTAAATAGCCCTAGGACATCCCTTCACAATGTCCTCTCCGCAACATACCTAGTTCACCTGAAGAGGGGCATTGATTGATTGGATCTTTGGTTA